>OX336366.1:49207231-49459731 GCA_946902895.1 Fragum fragum
GACATTCATTCTGAATTTGGCAAATGTTAAAAAAAAGTTTCACAATCTAGTTTTACTGGCATATTCATCCATTGCAGTACATGTTTTCAGAAGAATTTGATTTAATCTATATTATGCCCCAAGATTTTGTACATAAACTCGTTAATCTATTTAGATAAGAAAAGCATATTTTTCTCAATTGGAACACATTATATAAACAATACCAAAACTCTTTACAGCATTTCAATGAACTTCATATAACATCTGTGAGACAAGCTTCATAAGTGTCAAAAAACCAGGGTTTCAATCAATCGATCAAAATTGGTCAAGAATTGTAACAATAGTAGTGCACACTTGAATTTTGACGTTTCCTTTTGCAAAGTTAAGACTCACAAAACACTTGAAATATGAGCCAAGTCAGATGAAGACAAATATTGAATGAAAAGTTCATCAAAATCCTTCTAGAACTCTCCATTCGATGCCCTGACTGCCCCGACAGCCCACCACCAATATTCACAAATCTATTGTCCATATTTTTCCTTTGGAAAAACCTGGTTAAAAAATGCATAATTTAAAGGCAAATTTCATTTCAAGTCATTTGGAATATTTCTTTACTGGTGTGAAGATTGACAAAGATTAGCCTGCATTTACACACAGTCTGATCTTTTTTATGCTACCTGCTTATCCCCTTTTTTCATTCGGCAGAAAAAAGGAGGCCCAATAATCCTGAGTCTAGATCTTGTCAAAGATAACCCTCTCAACACTAGCACTAAATGACAAGTTTTTTATACTGGTTCAGGAGACAGTTGGAGGAGGTTTGGTGGAGCTGACAGAATTTGGCTTGATGAGAGGTGGAGGCTGTTGTAAAATAGTCCTAGGTGACTGGGTCTGTTGTGGAGGTATTATTCTACAAAGAAATGTTAAAGGAATATCTCAGAATCTATTCAGCAAGCTATAACAATTGTTCTTCCAAATGTTAAGATTTTCAAGATATATACCTGTACAATGTTATTAATACATTGTAAATAAAAAAAAATAAGAGGACCATGATGGTCCTGTATCACTCACCTGAGTAATCAAAGCTCTAGGCCTTATTGGAGAAGATTTTAAGAGATTTTCTTCTTTATTCCTTTGTAAAATCACGGGATTACTCAGAAAAGGTCCTAATTTTCAGAGTTCGGTAATTCTTTGAAGTATTCTGGCAGAGGGTCAATAGGCATTGGTACATACCAAATATGCAAAGCTCTAGGCCTAATTATTTAGGAGAAGAAGATTTTAAAAGATATCCTTCATTCCTTTCTAAAATCAGTAATTTCACTAAAAATTGCTATTCCTTGAAGTATTTAGGTAGAGGGCAATAGATGATGATATATACCAGTATCAAGAGCTCTAGGCCTTATGGTTTCGGGAGATTTTTAAGTTTTTCATTGGCTGCCAGGGCAACCAGGTTCTTCTCTTTGAGTATTTTGAAAAGGCATAATCAAGGATCATTTCTGTGAAGTACCGGTGAAATTCCATTTTAGTTTTGGAGAAGATTTTCGTAATTGTGAATAGACAGACCCACAGATGGACAGATGCTGGACGATGACTGTTCACAATAGCTCATCAAGAGCACTTTATAGTCAGGTGAGCTTAAAAATATATCCCTTGTTTCACTTCCAGTTCAGTTTATGCTGACACTTTCCACAAAATTCCATTACTAGACTGTTTTTGTTAATGTTTTATACTTAAACGCACATAAATATACTATCAATTGTGACTATAAATTGAATATTTTTTCATTGTGTTGAAAGGATATAAAGAATTATTAAAAATAATCAGGAAACAAGAATACCATTTCTCCAAATAAATGCCCCTTCTTTACAGTAGCTACCCCAGTAACATTTACAAAGATTTTGTTCAATTCAGGATTTTTCATCTTAACAAGAGCACAACCTACAAATGCTTTCACCAACACAATGCCTGCTTTTTCATGACCCTCAATTGATCAGTTTTGGAAAACGTTGCTGAAAATGAATGAATTGCTTGTTACAAGTTACAAAAGATTTCTTTATTATCCACTATGTTATCAATCCAAATTTTTAAATATTGTTAAAATTCCATCATCTTAGTTGTTGACTGCAGCTTCTTTCTATTTGAATCAGTCTAACATTTTGTCAGTTTTTTTTGTGTGTTTTTTTTTTAAATAATATAAGTGATGGTGCATTACATGTAAAGGTGAAAAAATGATTGAGATTTGAAATTTGAAAATGTCTATCATCAGTAATACAAAGAACATCAGTATTTATCAGTTCCGTCTTGAAACAGAAGAACATCATTGATAGACCTGACAAATTTTATTATCAAACTATTTAGTATGCAGTAAAAGTATACAGTGACACAAAAATATCTTTGAGCTATGTATTTCATTCTAGCTCAACCTTTTCAACATTTCAGACTTCGTTGAATTTGATTGTTTGAATGGGGTTTAATGCTGCTTTTAACAATTTTTCAGTCATATCACAGAGGCTGGAGACCTAACAATGGTATCCTGGTATATCTCGCACCAGTACCACCATTACATCCTTTCCTAGCCTCCAACTGCTTTTTTACTTAGGTTTAAGATTATCCATCCATTGGTGAGAGACAAATGTTGTAAAGGATATGTGCCGCCGCCGTGGAACGAACCCATGATACTCCATGATTGAAGATTGGGAGTCTGATGCGCCACCAACTGCACTAAGGCGGCAGCAAATTTTGTTGAAATGAAATATGCAGGTACTGTAAATATCTTCAGTTAAACTGACATTTTTCCAATACATTTCTATTTACCTTGATTTCATTTAAACCCTATACAGTTTAATTACTACCAAACTATGTATTTACTTTAATAAACCATTCATTTCTCAATATATTCATATAGATTTATCATTCTTTAGCCCTCAGAAGTGTTTGGCTTTTCTCTTTTTAATAGATACGCTACTGGGTAAATGTTCAGTGTGAGGTACTTGTGATCCAATGTTACATTTGTGAAAATAGCAGCAATATTCATTAAAGAGTGAGAATAGAAATTTATTTAATTTGCTACCATAATATAAGAATCAATTTACTCTGAAGATTATATATTAATTAAATGAGTCTACAATTATGCTTTTTGTCCAATATTACACAAAAGGTTTCAGTCAACTGATATTTTCTACCTTTTCTTCATAAATACAGTCCTCAACATCTTTTTGCAATGTGGTATCAAAAGCTGTATATTGAGCAAATGCTTATTTTACTATACTCTAGACTATGAAGAGCCCTAAGGGCTCATAACTGTTCATGTACGAAAGGTTTCTGCTGCAACAGAGCTTTCTTACGGCAGTCTTTATCAAACTCTACTACAAAAACAGGGACTGCTCTAAGATATGCTTCATATTTATCCTCATACAACAAAATATCCCTATATAACGTTCTTTAACACAAATAAGATGTATACAGTCCAATTTTTACATGCCTATCTTGGGGCAACAAAAAAAGGGGTGGATTCCAGGCATATTTTCATTTCTTAGGCATATACCATTATTCATTCCTTCACTATCTTTTCTTGCTAATCATTCATCCTATAGCTTCATTATTTTTATCATAATATTGAATTATTTCTGTTAGGATTATGATATAGTTCTTAATAACATTTAGCATCAGTCAAAGAGCATCATCCTTAGATTTCAGTTCCGTCTTGAAACAAGGAAACATCATATGCCAAAGAACATATTAACAAGCCAGAGGACCAAGATGGTCCTACACTGCTCAACTGAGCAATATAGCTTTTGTATGATAGTTCGCAGAATTATGGAAGGTAATGCATTATATAACAAGCATTCATAGTAAGATGCCAAAATTGCAACTTCTAGAGTAGTAATAAGGAACTTGTTAGCAAGGCACCTTTTCCTTTTAAGTCAGAATGTATGAATTAGATATGGTTCTACCTCTTGACATATTCAGGAAGTTGGAGAAAGATTGAGCAAAATTTGCCACCCCTAAAGCGGTAACCAGGGAATCGTCAATAAGGCTCCTTTTCCCTTGACATTGGTCAGAATGTCGCCATATTCAAAAGGGTTTTTCCTCATGACTATACAAACATTTTCAGCAAGTTTGACACAGATTGAGCCAAAATTGTGACCTTAAGAGCAGTAACAAGGAAATTGTAAACAAGGCTCCTGGGTCAGAATGCCACAATATCCAATAGCATTCTTCCCCAGGCGAACATTTTCAGCTTGTTTGACTCAGATTAACCCCAAATCATGAACTCCAGAGTGGTAACAAGGAAGTTGTCAATAAGACTCGTTTTCCCTTGATATTGATCAAAATGTCGCTATATTCAATATTATGAGGAAGATTTGACCAAAAATTGTGACCTCTAGAGTGCTAACACCGAATTATTGACGATACACGACAGACAATCAAGTATCTCCAAATCTCATCATGAGTATGTTGTACCCAGGTGAGCTAAAAACCTGACATGCAACATAATTGCTTTCCTTTTTTCAAGGTACGATACACAATGCTAGCAGCTGTGTTGAGCATACCTGTTTTAAGGGACCTTTAACAATATTCAAATTATAAAGTTACATTCCATCAAATTGTGAGCTATAAATGGCTTCTTATTATAGCTTGGCCAAACTGAGGATCAAAAAGCAAGACCCCAGGATTGACAGCAAAGCCTATCATCTACTGAGCTAACAGGGATGTATAGCTAAATTATTGCTCTATCATTTTAAAACTTGAAAAATTTGTCTAAGGTTTATTGTATTTGAATTTAATTTGTTGTTGTTGCAGCTGTTTAGCATCAGTAACTAATGGAATCATCATATTGATTCAGTTCCGTCTTATAAATGGCTTCTTATTATAGCTTGGCCAAACTGAGGATCAAAAAGCAAGACCCCAGGATTGACAGCAAAGCCTATCATCTACTGAGCTAACAGGGATGTATAGCTAAATTATTGCTCTATCATTTTAAAACTTGAAAAATTTGTCTAAGGTTTATTGTATTTGAATTTAATTTGTTGTTGTTGCAGCTGTTTAGCATCAGTAACTAATGGAATCATCATATTGATTCAGTTCCGTCTTGAAACAGAAAAACATCATTGCTAAACAATACCTGAACGTGAAACATTATTTTAACATCTAAGTTTAAAAACCTTGTAGCTTGGCCTTACAAATCACTGTGCAACAGACTCAATTTGTAACAAAATGTGTTTGTGAAACAGCATGCCCCAATGAAAGCCTGTATTGCATTAAGTTGAGCTTGATAAGTTGGATGACCTTGCCCTTACAACCAATGCCTATCAGTGCAAGGAATCTCTCCCAAATAGGAGCCATATATTTTAACAGTGTTTGAATAACAGCAAAATGTCAAGTTTTTGTGTTACATTCACCTTGATGGATGAACATCATTATGCCGTCATTTAAAGAGTGATTCTACATGTGAAAAACAAGTTTATTTAACCCATTCCCAAACAACAAAATTTTGGGGCCGTCCAAATTAAAAGAAGTTGCAGACAGCAAATTTTAGCGGAGTTCTTTAACCCTTTCCCGTTCAAATACGGGATTTTAAGTTCCTGTGATTTTATACTCGAGAAAACATTGTGGGAAAAGAAGATAATGCTTGTAACAAGCGATTTCTCCTTTTTCCACAATATATTCTACCATATAGGATGGTCTCATTTCAAACAGCATCCAGTTTTCATTGTCGTCTGCAACCTCTTTCCATTTGGACTAGTCTAAAATTTCCAAAAACGGCAAAGGGTTAATTTCTTTGTTTTTTGGGGTTAAAAACATTGTGGACAATAAGGATATTGCTTGTAACAAGCAATTTCCTTATTGTCCACAATGTTTTCGAAAGCTTTTTTATCTGGGGAAGGGGGCGTCAAAAGGCCTCATTATGTGGGATTGGGTTAAGATGGCCGTTTTCCTCAGAAAATAAGGATAAGAATGAGAGAAACTAGTATTCTTACCTTGGTTGATTTTTTTGTGATTCTGTTTGAGGTTGTTTCAATAATGGTGGAGGTGCAGTCGTAACAGCAGCTGTAGTTGGGGAGGCAGGTTTAACAAGCTCTACATCTTTTGTATCAACTTCCATCTACAAGATAAAGAAACAAGGGATCATTATGAATCTAAATTTGTTAGTGTGTAAAAGATTTCATGCTGATCTGAAAAGTATTTAAGTAATATCACAAAGAAGCTTGTTCAATTAATGTGAAACCTGAAGGACTATTTTGATATGAAATTCTCGTCATTTTCTCATATACAACAAATTGCATTTCTAACAAAGAAATGCTTTGTTTAATTGTGTTAGTTATAACATAATAATCTTTGCTTGTGAATAAACAGGCATTGAAGTATGTACAACTCTAAAAATTTAGCAGCTACATAAGCAGAGCAGATTCATCAGCAGGGTTAGCTGTATGATGTTCAATAGTTACTTTCAAGATAAAACAAACCACAATTTGTTTAGGAATTAAGGGAGAGCTGCTTTGTTCTTTTTCATATTTATCATAATGTGCTTTAACATGAAAATCAAAAGGTTTACAAATAGACTGTCAACTAAACAAAGGAAACGCTTTACATACACAGTCCATGTCCCCATCTAAATTGCCATTTGATGGTTGTATGCCATGTTCAGCTTCATATTCTGCCAGAAGTTCATCAAGTTTATATCTCCGTCTAAAGTTCACGTAAAAACTTCGGATATTTGCCTCAGTCTTGGTTCCTATTACTTCAGCAATAGCAGCAAAATCTTTTCCATACTGTCTCACACCTTGAATACAAAGACAATTACATTTATTCACATGATTGAAGTATTAGGCCTGAGCCATATAAAAATTGTGTTGCAACATCATGAAAGGAAAGGCTATACAGGTTAAGATATCATCTTGCTACTGCAGCTCACAATATATTTATGTCTGGGAACAAAGAATTAAGTTACACATGTATATCCCTCAATTTAATCCATGCTGATTGTTAAGTTTATTTTGTATACATAAGACTTTAGTGATTAAATCTAGAAATGAAGACCTTTATGGCAAGACAAAGTCAATTGGTAATGGCAAATAAACATTTATACACCATGTCAGGAAAACAAGAGGACAATCATGGTCCTATATTGCTCAACCCAGTAACAATCTCAACACTGACATAGTGGCCTAAATATAGTTGTGCCTTGGTTGAACCAAAATGGAACTTAATCGTTTTCATCTTTAATAGAGGACTACAATGTGATGCAACATGCACAAGTCCTGCACAGCCTTCAATTATAATAGAATAATTGCTTTATTTAATCTACAGTTAAAATCTTATCAAATGTGTTTATAGTTCTTGTGTTACATATCATGTATAATATTAATTTTGAAAGAACAAACCATCCCTTTTATACCCACCTTGAACAGCTAATAAAAGTTCATTGTCTGTCCATTTTGAATTAATTTTTGAAGCACTATCAGAAAACTGGCCCTCATTTATCCCTCTACCAAGTTTATGTTTCTGCATACTGATCATCTGTTTATTATTCTGTACCTATTTAAAACACAAAAGATGAATTCAGAATTAAATTTTAACAGTCAAACATGCAATATACTTTTATCAGAAATTTCCTCACAATTTTCAAGGGATTACCATGAAACAGTTGCTTGAAACACACTACATAAGGACATACCCTCTTGACTAGTTTCAATTCAAACTTTAACAGATCTGTGCTTAACCCAATCCCATACAATGATGCTTATTGATGCCACTCTAGAAGAACAATTTGAGAAAACATTGTGGAAAATAAAGAAATGGCTTGCAACAAGTAATTTCTTCATTTTCCACAATGTTTTCTACCAAGAAAGTTGAAAAAATCTTAATTTTCATGAACTTTGAATTGTTGACTGCAACTCCTTTTAATTTGGACCGGTCTAAAATAGTCTGGTAATGGACTAGCCAGTTATAATATAATACCTTCTTTTGACACCCATTACACTCAATTTAAGAAATTCAAGCATCTGTATCGCTCCACAAACTTGAATTAACTGATGACAGAGGAGTAAGTTTTGATTTGTTTTAAAAAATGTTAGGTTACTCATGCAATAAATCTGCTGTCAAAATGTTAAAACTTTCAAGGGAGAGAATTGTGCAACAAAGTTTTTTAGTAGTACTGATCAACTCCCTTGCAACACTAGTATATTTCTTATATAAAAAAAAAAACACTAATAAAAGGACATATTTCTGAACTGATCTATTTAAAGACAAGAGAAAGGTCATTGGCCAGAGTTTCTAGAAAGTATTGTAGGATAAGGAGAGCATGCTTGTAACAAGTGATTTCTCCATTAATGTCTTAAATGGTACTAATGTAAAATCTACATTGTCTACAATCTAATTCAAATTCACCTGAAAATTTACTATTGAATCAATTGGTGTAGCAAACACTTACTTTAAATTAATGGTAAATTTTCTTTGGCAAAATAAACCTAGAGTCTTAAGATAAAGAGATACTAATTTTGATAACGATTGAAGATTTATCATAGTACATTTCATTAATGTTTATTCTATAGCTTCAGAACTTGCAAAACACAATTACCAATCTTTTAGAAGTTACAAGCTCTGCATCAAGAGCTTTAATAAGAGCTTCTGCTTGCCCTGGTGGCCCAGTCACCATGGCTTGTATGTCATCACTGTTAAGATACATGCCCCTTGGAGGTTTTCGTTTATGTTTCATTGGGTTGTGTCGATGTTGACCATGTTCATGTCTCTTGGGACCAATACTTCTCATAACTCCTGTTCTTCTGTATAAGTAGAGTTAATGTGGGAAATAGTGAATTATTCTTGAATTTAATCCACAAAGTTAACATCACAATATTTAAATATTTCAACAAGAGTAAACAAATGTAATTTTCCTGAAACAACTACCAGTATCGTCCCTCATGTTTTTCAAACTAGTCATTTGATTTAATGCAAAATCTATTACAGAAGGAGGAGTTAGGCTTATTAGAACACCATTTCAACACCCAATGCCCCCTGATTTATTGGAGTACTTTTTTTTTTGTTTATTCTCTACAAAATACCATCTTACTGATTGAATCCTAGAAATAAACACTTTTTATCTTTAAAAGAGATGCTTCCTGATCAGCTCTCAAAATATATTAACAGTAATTAAGTTTAGCAAAGACCTCACCTCCAATACTGGTAACATGAGGAACACAGGGACCCTTTGGGAGTTGGATTAAGCTGAGGTGATTTGACCCCACAGTTTGAACATGTATTATCTTCTTTCTGCAAAAGAAACCACAGCTATCACTAAACCTGATTATACCCAAGCACCAGCACACTTTGTCACAACATTGATTTAAACCCACTTTCAACAATATCTCATTTATATCACTGCTGCTGGCACACCTATTCATGGTTTCCTGTCATTTATCAAACCTGTTTAATCACAAAATTCAATCCAAGCTACCAGCTGCTCCTCATCTCAACACAGGAAACACGCATACAAATTTGAGAGAAATTGAGTGAAAAATGTTACTTGTAGACAGGCCACAAGATTGTGACAGACAGACACCCTGACAAGCACATAAATTGCCTGGTTACTACATGCACCCTAACTAAATAGAGTCACAGAAAAAAAAAATCCCCCACAGATGTAGAAAATATGCTCCTAAAAGATTAATTTTGACCTTAGCCTTAACCTAACCAAACATGCTTTTTGCAATACTAGTACTCATCAATTGGAACAATTGTGCCAAGTCATTTTGATTTTTTCAATAAATGTAGAAGTTATGCTATGGGAATAGATAGTTGTTTTAACACAGATAGAAAGATACACTGAACGATGGACAGACAGGCTGATTCATTTTTCTTTCAATAGGAGAGGGTCAGATTTATTTCAAGAAATTAAGTGTACATCTTCACACACGCAAAAAAAAAATATGCAAAAGAATAACGAAATAAAATAATCTGTAATCTTTACAGAAAAATTCACAGACAAAGGAATAGATAACAAACACATTGCCAAGACAAAATAGCCTCACTGGATTTGGCCAGAGGAGCTAAAGACATATTTTATCACGAAATGAAATTTATTTCAGTTTAAAAGTGTTGGTATAAAGCCAATAAGTTAAAATGCACGCACAAATGAAACACTGGGGTATTCTATGATGAATCAATGTTGAGCTACAGCAAGTAAATGGCACATGGATAACACTTTGGTAAATCTATGTTGAATTGTTGTTGAGTTAGAGAGGAAACACTTCAATAATTCTGATAGATATATGTTCAATAGGTGTTGATTTAAGCAAGTAAATGGTTTCAAACTAATCAAATCTGCAACACTAACAATTAACCTATGTAACTTTCACAGGTCATTTTTTTGATCATTAGTAGTCCTTGAATAAAGTTCTAAGGTCCCTGAACAATTATCATGTTAAACAACAAAATTACATTTCAAACTCTGTGGTCTTTACATTTGACTAATGTGATCTCTTACTACGAACATGTCAAACCCTTGTCTTAAGTTTCATGATCCTACACCAAAAAGGCTAGCCTTTGGTCAGTAATACAGCAAAAATTAAACAGTTCAAAAAAAGTTCAAGGGGAGAGACAATTGGCCAATCGCAGCTGTCAATAAAATTTCCAGTTGATCAATGAAATTATTCATTTAGACAAGAAATGAGATATGAGCTCCGACATTGGCCATCGGTTTTGATAAGTCTTTTGTTGGTTTGACGACTTAAATGTCATAACTACTTCTACTACATATTCAAGCTGTGGTAACAACGTTTAGGTTGCCAACCAACTATTCACTTTTTTGTTGCATGCTGCTTGCCATTAATTTTGCATAATAACACCTTTAAAAACTAGAGCTGTCGCCCTCAAGGGCTGACGAGAATACCCCCCACACCGCTAAAAAGGCTTTTCTATGAAGGAGTGGAATTTGAAGGGGCATTCTATGACCCCTTTTTAAGTAGGAGTGGAAAAGTAGCAATTGTGTATGTAATTATGTTTTCAGCTTCTCCATCCCCGTCCCCCCCCCCCCATCGCGTCTTTCTTTTGCAAGTCTCACTCTCCAACACTTCTGACCCTTGAAAGCTATGTACCAAGTATTAGAGAGGACGGAATTGTTCAGTTAATTGTTAATTGTAAATGACTTACAGCGTTTTGATGTCAAACATGTATATATATACAAGATGATGTTACTTACCAAATTTGGTAACTCCCCTTATGGTTACTGAGTTATGCAATTTTAAATTTTGACTACTCCCCCCCCCCCCATTAAAAAGTTCAAAATGGCATAACTCTGAAACTAACGACTGGATCAAGATGAAAATTGCAGTTGCACAACTTCATATGATAGGAAACAACCTGATAAAATTTCAGCAAAATTGGTCAAAAAATGTCGGAGGAGAAGAGGACACAAAATTATGTCCACGGACCCCCATTTAAAAAGTTCAAAATGGCATAACTCTGAAACTAACGACTGGATCAAAATGAAAATTGCAGGTGCACAACTTCATATGATAGGAAACAACCTGATAAAATTTCAGCAAAATTGGTCAAAAAATGTGGGAGGAGAAGAGGACACAAAATTATGTCCACGGACCCCCATTTAAAAAGTTCAAAATGGCATAACTCTGAAACTAACAACTAGATCAAAATGAAAATTGCAGGTGCACAACTTCATATGATAGGAAACAACCTGATAAAATTTCAGCAAAATTGGTCAAAAAATGTCGGAGGAGAAGAGGACACAAAATTATGTCCCCCCCCCCCCCATTAAAAAGTTCAAAATGGCATAACTCTGAAACTAACAACTGGATCTAGATGAAAATTGCAGGTGCACAACTTCATATGATAGGAAACAACCTGATAAAATTTCAGCAAAATTGGTCAAAAAATGTCGGAGGAGAAGAGGACACAAAATTATGTCCACGGACCCCCATTTAAAAAGTTCAAAATGGCATAACTCTGAAACTAACGACTGGATCTAGATGAAAATTGCAGGTGCACAACTTCATATGATAGGAAACAACCTGATAAAATTTCAGCAAAATTGGTCAAAAAATGTCGGAGGAGAAGAGGACACAAAATTATGTCCACGGACCCCCATTTAAAAAGTTCAAAATGGCATAACTCTGAAACTAACGACTGGATCAAGATGAAAATTGCAGGTGCACAACTTCATATGATAGGAAACAACCTGATAAAATTTCAGCAAAATTGGTAAAAAAATGTGGGAGGAGAAGAGGACACAAAATTATGTCCACGGACGGACGGACGGACAGACGGACGGACGGACGGGCAACCCGATTCCAGTATACCCCCCCATAACTTCGTTGTGGGGGGTATAATTAAAGCCGGACTTCCTGTCGTATTCAGGGTGCATGGCCAACTGAGTAAGTGGCTGGGGCCAGCGATTGGTCAATTAGGGAAAAGATGATGGATCATCAAAACTGCACATGAACAATTTTTTTATCTACACAAATATTAACTGAACAATTCAGAGCAGTATCTGCCACACTGTTGTAGTAATGTTACACAAAACAATGATTCAACACAAATTATAAGTTAAAGGGGAGTTGGCTGGGAACCAATGATAGAAGAGTATCTAAATTCTATTCTAAAACTTAAGGAGTATTGCTGCAGGCAACCATGACTTTAGTATTAGTAAAACTTAAGTGAGTATTTCTCCAGGAAACGAAAACTCAGTGAAATTAACACAGGTTAAAGGAGAGATGATCCACCAAGTGATAGTATTGTCATAAAATTTGTACATACACAACTTTCTAATAAAAGTAACATTATGCATTGACTTTAGTTAGGTCTATGTAATACTGTAGATCCATTGCTTAGGACAACAATAATTCAGTCAGGTTCAAGGGGAGATAAACCAGCTACCAATGATAATGTGGTCATGAAAATTGCAAATAAGCATAACTTCACATACACAAAAACATTATGTATTTATTTTAGAGCAGTATTTGCAAAATAGTCAGAGCAGGGTTCTCCCCAGGCCCATATGGCGTATCGGCCCCGATAGGCCTTCATTAATTAAGAGAGTTTGCCGATACGCTTAAATTTGGTAACCGATTCGGCTTAATTTCCAGCTGAAGAAAGGGTCAAGCAAACCATTAAAATTGGTTGCAGAAGCGCGGACACGTCAGGCTCTTTATCTATAGTGTTGTATACCACATCTTACGTAACATCTCTATTGAAAAGACCCCTACACTCATACTAATTGGTGATTATCGATTTTTTTCTCGCGTTTCCCGCTGGTACCTCGCTATCAGTCACCAAGCATGATGGATACCAATATGTAAACAATGAATTCAAAATGGCGACCCGGTTTCGGAAAATTGGCACCCCGGCTGAGATTGGTCCAGCTAAAAGTAAAGGATGCGGTTATTTGATGTGACAACTATCAAACTAAAGCCATAGTAGTTTAAAATTTAATTTTTTGAAGGAATGATTAATTGGGTCAGTTTATTTCAAACATTGATCACTGAAAACATACCTTTTTCGCGATCTTTTTTCCTTTGCCAAAATAATAGAGACAGATTTGCATAGAAGCCATCCTAGTCATACTTAGCTCTTGTTTTCAACTCAGTTTAATGATTACACACATGTATCTTCTGGAATAAGTCCATATATTTTTTTATCCAACATGGCGGGCATTATCTCAAACATTCGCACTCTGGTTTGTTCAACCGATTTTTCAATAAATTTGTTTTAAAAGTTTGATGAAAAATATTATTATACTTTTAGTAATCATCTAATAACATCTCATCCTCTCATGTCTTTTACTCAAAAAGAAATAATACCCCCATAAAAATCAAAGTGCTGAAAGCATTTCAAGAAAAGAATGCCTTAGACCAATTAGGGATTTCTTTTTATAAAAAGTAATGGTTTGATAATTATTTAGAATCAGGAAAAGATAATTCACTATATAATATTTGGAAAACAAAATCCTCTTTTGAAAATCAAAGTGCCGAAATCACTTAAAGAAGATAAGAGTAAAGACACTTGTTTTATAAATTTGATCAAGTTTCATTTTATAATTTGAGAATTAAGGTTAAGATTCGGCTGCTGATATATTATACATTTTTCATTTACTTATAGAAATCAAATAGCTGAAAGTACTGTTAGAAGAATAGTTATAGTGTAAGACAGCCAAAGGCTTCTGAATGGGCAAATAATGAGCATTTCAAAATTTACACAGAGAATCTAATGGAGCTCTTTAAGATGCAAAATTTGAAAATGAAACCAGGTATTTCACACAGGAACCTTATAAATACATTTTTGAAATTACTGATAATAATTTCTATTTTTTTCTGATGAAGGGCATTTTTTGTCAATCCAACACTCCATGCTTTTTTAAAGAGTCCTCAAGGATATGACTTTTGGACAGACTTGATAAAATTGCCAAGCATGAAAAGCTAATCTTATCTGATAGACAAGCAGTTGACACTTTTTCCTTTGAGACTTTGGGGTATATTCTTTCATTATCTTTCCTTTTCACATCCTTTTTTTATCAGACAATTTAGTGCCCTTTCTAACAAATAGGATAAAGAGTTGAAATAAGCTGAGTAATGTCACAATTGGTTGGTATCAAAATAAGCCTCAGAGTAGATAAATAATAATTAAAAAGTTGAAGAATATACTGGTATTCAAGAATAATTCTCAATAAAACAACAAGATGTCAATAATCAAGCTAAAAAGCCTTTTTAATGACCTTTATTATGTATAGTCATACCAAGATGGTAACAGACAACACACCGCGCATTTGCCACTACGCCTTCAAAAATTTCTGGGGACAACCCTGCAGAGTAATGTTCCAGATACCAAGGATTTAGTAAAACCCATTATTTCAGTAAAATTTACAAGCTCAAGATGCAACAACGCCACATCCTTTGACAGTATGGTCATTCAAAACTTCATATGTTGGTTTGTTTTAATGGGAGTTTAACACCCCTTTTAATAATTTTTCAGTCATATTCAGCATGCCCATTGGGTTTTCATTTTGGGGGTACATGTACCCCTTAGGTTTTGAAATGGGGGTACAAACAAAAATCTAAGGGTACAGTGTACCCTTTATTTTCAGAGTTAAAGGTACACTATACTAAACTGAACCCTTTACCAAATGACAAAGTTATAGTTACATCTAATTTGTTAATAATCAGTAAATAAGTGCCACATGACATCTGCCAGTTTCAGATAAATTTAGAGCAAAGGATAGTAAAGCTGATTTTTGACAATTCGCTTTTTCTTAATTATTGGATTTTGGAAGGGCTGAATGGGATAGGAGAGTGATGGCTAAACAACTCTAACAGGTTGATTACGAGGGTGGGGAAGGCATTTTGGAGCCGGCCATACAAAGCATGTCAGCTCATTGTAAGCTCAAACTCTCAATTTGCGGAGAAATTGAATAGGTCTTGTTGTGACATTTTGCAGACTGCAAATTACGAAGATAAAACAAAACTACCAGTACAACATTAAATAAATGGCTCCATTTTGTCACACCCGACTTACATTTACAACACAACTCACGAGAGAAACTCATTTCAAAATCAAATTCTATAGTACAAATTATTGTCAGTTTCTCGCCCAAAACATGTAAATATCTTGAACTTATTTCAAAACAAACTGGTCTGGCCATCAAGATCCATATTATACGTGATTTTACAGCTGCTGGTTCCCCTATTCTCTATATAGAGGAAAATAGGCTGGAAAGAAGCGATGGTTCTCGTCAAATGAAAGGGAAATCACTTGCGATTTTGGTCTACTTTGCTTGCAATTTTTTGGGTTTTCAGGGAAAATTATGCTCGTAGAGTTTCTCGTTTTGTATGCTAATAATTTTTCAATGCACACACACGTAATGGCATATTTGTTCCTACGTTCATTTATTTTTCTGTACATTCATGCACATCTTGGTGAAAGATTTGTACGTGTACCGACATGAATTACATACTGCAGTACATGAATGGGCACCCTGATATTTTGCGGCTGGAGCACCTAACAATGGATTTCTGGTATTTTTCACACCTTATTACCAATAATTCCTTTCCTATCCTCCAGCTGCTATCCTACTTAGATATACGATTATCAACCAATAGGTGAGAGGCAAATGTCAGAAAGGATTTGCGCCACTGCTTCGGATTGAACCCATGACACCCCATGATTGAAGAATGGGAGTCTGATGCGCTACCAACTGCGCTATGATGGCAACAAATTTGTTTTTGTTTTTTTGAATGGGGTTTAACACCACTTTTAACAGTATTTCAGTCATATCACAGAGGCTGGAGCACATAACAATGGATTCCAGTACTACCACTACATCGTTTCCTAGCCTCCAGCTGCTATCCCACTTAGGTTTACGATTATCCATCCATTGATGAGACAAATGTCGGAATGGATATGTGCTGCCGCCTGGTCGAACGCATGACAATGGCAACAAAAACCTTCATATGTAGATCATGAGCTGTCAGTGGACAGCAAGGCTCGAGTATTCTGGGTGCTTTATAGTAAGAGCAATTCAACAGCAACAGTTGAGTAAAGTTTAAGCGTCACTTCTGCAAAACTTTGAACCATTACATTGTAAAGTAATAGATATATAACATCTTTCATTCAAAAATTTCAGAGAAAGGTATTAGTAGAAAAAGATTTACAAGACTTACACTTAAAATTTAACCAAACTATTAAGCTGACTCTAACACCTACAAACAGGTGACTGGAATGGTCCCCCTGTTCTTCATATAGTCAATTAAATAAGATGCGTTTGCCAAACACCATGCCTTCGTAACAGTCTTTTTTGGAAATGTGACCTTGACAAGTAATCTTGACCATGATGGATGACCTTGACCTTCAAACCAACTGATGCCTATCAGTGAAAGGAACCTATGTCCAAAATAGGTAAATCAACCCCACATTCATGGATGCCCTTGACCTTAGAACAAACTGATGCCTATCAATGCAGGGAACCTTTGTCCCTAATATGAGCTATACTTCTTCAGGGTTAGCTCTGGCTAGTAAAAAGTTGTTGCCATCACTTTCACCAAATTAAAAAAGTTGGGGCCAAATGGAAAAAGTTGGGGCCAAATTGAGGAGTTGTTACAAAGTTGAACATTTCATAACTGTTCATTTATTTTTTTAACTTATATGTTGTAAAATAAACAGTATACATATTTAAGAAGTTGTAAACATGGTAATTCATTTGTAATTTAGTCTTGAATGAATGTACCTAAGTCATACACCTACAATGAGTTGACTCATCTTCAATCAGTGCTTTCAGTACTTTGATTAGAAAATCGAGACTTTGATGAGAAAAATCGAGAGAAGGAAATGGCAATAAGCCTTATATAATATGCCTGATTTGATGATAGAATAACATAGACATCTGTATTAAAAAAAAACAGTTTAAGGATGAACATTCTTGGGTACGAATGAACAAAAAAGAAATGGTTCGTCTGCTTTTAGGACAGTAGAACTCTTGAAATTTCTGACAAATTTTGATTAACTACCACTGTTACTATCAACAGATCATCAGAATATCCTTCTTATAACCCATGAATGTTGATTCAGTGTTTAAGCAAGGATTCGCGGTAGTGACAAAATTGACCCGATATAAAAGCCTTTGAGCAATTATACACACTTAACCCTCAGTCTTGATTTCCGGAGATTAGTCAAAGTAAAAGTATGTATAAAAAAAAATTGTCATTTTTTTTGCGCCATCAACTTTCGCCAAATGAAAAAAACTTGCACCAGAATTTTATTTTTGTCGCATTTGGCGACAATGGCGATCAGCAGCGCAAACCCTGCTTCTTGAAAAATGTTTGAATAACAGCAAAGTGCTAAGCTTTTGTGTTTAATTGACCTTCATGAGTGGCCTTGACTTTGATGAACTTAACCTTACAACCAATTGATATGCAGGAACCTATGTTCTTAACCCTTGTCATGCTGTATAAATTATCTCACTGATTCGCTGTAAAATCAAAGGACTGAAAGCACCGATAGAAATTGATGTTCAAAAATCACAGCATGACAAGGGTTAATATGAACCATGTTTCTTGAACGATGTTTGAATTAGAGCAAAATGTTAAGTTTACAAAGTTAGTGACTCAAATAAGTGACCTTGATCTTTATGGATGACGCTGATCTTACTATCAGCTGATGCTTATCCAGAGCTCCAGCTAAGCGCTTTCAGAAGGGTACCCCTTTCTGACAACAAGGTGGCACCCTACTCTTTCTTATTGCCCTGTCCAAATAATAGTTACTCAATTCTACCAACTTGAAGTTGGTGTCTACCCTTTAAATATTGCCTTAGTTAACTTGATATTTCAAGTTCAAAGTGTAAATTCAACATACACAGGTCACAACTAATTTTGACCAATAGAAGTGGAAGATGTGGCTTATTCCCTATCTGTTTCACCTGAAATTTGACATTGATGACTAAGAATGCCCTTTCAGGGCACTAGAACTCTGCTCTTTTCCAATCTTAACTGGAGCACTGCAAGAAGCCTATGTCCCAAATATGAGCAACGTATCTTCCACAGTGTTTTGATAACAGCAATGTGTTCAATTTTTGCATTAAGTTTACTGCTTGCAGACAGACGGACAGATAGACATTGGTAAAACTAGAGGTGCTTGAGCGCCTGTATCCCTCCACAGGCCTGAATATATTGATTAAGTAAATGATGTTTTCATTATTCAGTATAAACTTAATCATCTTATAGCCATCTATGGCAAATAAATCTAGTCACTGAAATCTTTGAAATAGTTCTAGTGAAGTATTTCAAACTTATCACTGTTTAAATAAGTCAAGTTGAGTTATGTAAAATTCATACATTAAGATAAAAAGGCATTTACAAAAATGTTCATATATGGACTTAAGCCCAAACCATAAAAAGATTTTCAAAGTTCTCAGAATATATTCCATTATTGAAATTAGCACCCTAACCAAATTGCCATGCTTTCTTTCATTCAAATTAACTGAATACATCTGAGGGCTAAAAAATGGTTATTTCCTGTGACATTTGGTTACATTTGGTTAAAATCAATCTCCTGGTTTTTTAAAAAAATAAAGATTTTAAAAATATTAACTTTATACCACATATGGAAATGAGCCCCCCCCCCCCCCCCCCCCCTATTTAAGACAAGTTTTTCATCTGATGAAATTCTTTGAAGGAATCTGATAAAGGGTCAACCAAGGATCATTCCCGTAAAATTTGGTCAAAATCTATCAACTAGTTTCTCAGAAACTAGTTGATAGATTTTGAGCAAATTTTAAAGGAAGATTTTGAAAGGTTTCACCATAAATGGAAATAAATCCCGCCCATTAAAGACATGTTTTTCATCGGATCAGAATTTTCTTTGAAGGAATCTGATAAAGGGTCACCAAAAGATTATTTCTGTAAAATTTGGTTGAAATTCATCCACTGGTTTCTGAGAAGAACATTTTTAAAACTTTCACCATTTATGGAAATAGCTCCACCCATTAAAGCTATGTTTTTCATCGATTAAAAATTCTTTTCAAAGGGTTTTCAAAGGATTATTTCTGTGAAATTTGATTAAAATCCATCCACTTGTTTGTGAGATTTTGAAAGCTTTCACCTTATATGGAAATGGCCCCGCCGATTTAAGCCAAGTTTTTCATCAGATAGAAATTCTTTGAAGGAATCTTATAGAGGGTCACCCAAGGCTCATTTCTGTGAAATTTGGTTGAATTCCAACCAGTAGTTTCTGTAGTTTAAAAAAAATAAAAAAATACAAATGGATGTACGTACGTCGGAGACAACACCATGACAAAAGCCCGCTGGCCTTCAGCAAGTGGAGCTAACAATATGCCCCAAATCTTATCAATATGGGGGCATAAATATCAAGGTCCTTCATCAAATTGCCTCTGTGAAAGATTAACAAGAGCCATAAAAAGATGGATAATACTACCTTACTATAGCCCAGGCACAAAAAGTATAAAATAAACAGAGAAAATTCAGTAGGGTCAATGGGAGATAATTTAGCAACCAATGATAGCAGGATCATTGTACACATATAATTGCATACATACACAAACAATGTAAGTTTCATTGCAGTACTTTCAAAACTATAAGAGACAATTGGGCCAAAATGGCCATAGATTACTTATCTGAGTTCAGGTCTATTTGTGAAGAAAAATATGACCCCTTGGAGTATCCAACACAACTTTACATATGACACTACTACTCTTCAATGGGAACAATTGTGCCAATTCCCCCCATAAATGTAGAAGATGTGCTCAGGAGAGGAATCAAACACTCACACATACTCTAGCACCAACAAAATCTCACAAACTGACAAATGTAACTCAGCATGTCCGTTGCCATTACATGGTGGGGGTTTCAAGATCTAAGTTCCTTTTATAGATGCTTGAAATCATGCAAACAATGGTGCTTGGACCTAGGAATGGATTTTACAAATGATTTTTAATGAGCTAGAGAGAATAATGTATGGAAGCTTGAATACATTGAAAGTAAGTGGAAAGAATTCTTTTACAATAGTTCTAGAGAAGCATTTTAAAGTTTTCATTGTTTAACAATAGACAAGTTAGGTAAAATTCATTTACCTAGTCAGATGAGAAGGTATTCACATAGTATTTACTGTATAACATTTATGGACAAAATTACGACCATAAAAAGCCATGTTTTCCAACCAATCAAAATTATATGAAGAATTAAAAGGAGACACCTTAGGATCATTCCTATAAAATTTGGTTGAAATATATCAACAGGTTTGTGAGAAGAATTTCAAATTTCAGTATACACCATATATGGACATAAGCCTCACCCATAAAGTCCATGTTTTTTGTCCAATCAAAGAAATCTGGTGATGGATTTCAAAAAGATAATTCCTGTGAAATTTGTTTGAAATCAATCTACTCGTTTCTCAGAAAAAAAGATTTCTAAAACTTTCACTTTATACCATATAGGGAAATAAACCCCACCTATTAAAAATATTTTTAATCCGATTAAAAATTATTATAGATAATTTATTACAAGAGGGCCGTTGGCCCTGGGGCGCTCACCTGAGATAAAGGCTCTTTTTCTTTCAACAGTCTAATTTCATGTTAAGGTTAGGATTATGAAACAAGTGGGCCACAATTACATATAAAGACTATGAACCTGGGGATCCAAAAGTCTAAATTACAAATTCCAAGGCTTTAGTGCTGATTTGAAAGAAGGAAAAAACTTTTTCCATGGGTTATAATTTCAGAAATAAGAAAGAAGTCTATGAACTGATGCTTCCTGCCTATACACCCCCCCCCCCCCTGGGTCTGCCCCTGGAAACCCTAGGATCATGATTTTAGCTATTTTGTAAAAGATCAATATACTGATGCTTCATGCAAAATATCAAGGCTCTACACCTTCTGGGTCAGGAGGAGAAGATTTTTAAAGATTATTTGAAATTTCACTTTTGTTGCCATGGCAATCAGAGTTTTTAACGGATTTCAATTCTTTTAGCTAATTTTAAGGGAGACTACCTAAGGAACATTTCTGCAAAATTTGGTTCAAATTGGCCCTGTGAATTGGAAGGAGAAGTCATTTAAAAAATCGTTCTTTATTTCTATATAACCCCCCCCCCCCTCGGGGCTCCGCCCCTGGGGATCCGAGGATCATGATTTTAGCTATTTTGAAAGAGGTTAATATCCTGATGCTTCATGCAAAATATCAAGGCTCTCTGCCTTCTGGGTCAGGAGGAGAAGATTTTTAAAGATTATTTTGAAATTTCACTTTTGTTGCCATGGCAACCAAAGTTTTAAACGGATTTCAATTCTTTTAGCTATTTTTGAAGGGGACCACCCAAGGAACATTTCTGCCAAATTTGGTTCAAATCGGCCTTGTGGTTTGAGAGGAGAAGTCATTTAAAAAATCGTTCTTTATTTCTATATAACCCCCCCCCCCGGGGCTCCGCCCCTGGGGATCCGAGGATCATGATTTTAGCTATTTTGAAAGAGGTCAATATACTGATGCTTCATGCAAAATATCAAGGCTCTATGCCTTCTGGGTCAGGAGGAGAAGATTTTTAAAGATTTTTTTAAAATTTCACTTTTGTTGCCATGGCAACCAGAGTTTTTAACGGATTTCAATTCTTTTAGCTATTTTTGAAGGGGACCACCCAAGGAACATTTCTGCCAAATTTGGTTCAAATCGGCCTTGTGGTTTGAGAGGAGAAGTCATTTAAAAAATCGTTCTTTATTTCTATATAACCCCCCCCCCCCCGGGGCTCCGCCCCTGGGGATCCGAGGATCATGATTTTAGCTATTTTGAAAGAGGTCAATATACTGATGCTTCATGCAAAATATCAAGGCTCTACGCCTTCTGGGTCAGGAGGAGAAGATTTTTAAAGATTTTTTTAAAATTTCACTTTTGTTGCCATGGCAACCAGAGTTTTTAATGGATTTCAATTCTTTTAGCTATTTTTGAAGGGGACCACCTAAGGAACATTTCTGCCAAATTTGGTTCAAATTGGCCCAGTGGTTTGGGAGGAGATGTCGTTTAAAGAAATTGTTGACGGACGACGCACGACGCACGACGCACGCCGGACGGACGCCGGACAAAAGACGATCACAATAGCTCACTTGAGCACTACGTGCTCAGGTGAGCTAAAAAGAGTCACCAAAGGATCATTCTTGTGAAATTTGGTTGACATCTATCTACAGGTATCCGAGAAAAAGTTGTTCAAAGCTTTCATCATATATGGAAATAAGCCCGGCCTATCAAAGCCATGTTTTTTATCCAATCGAAATTCATTGAAGGCATCTGATCATTCCTTTAAAATTTGTTTGTCATCTATCAACTAGTTTCTGAGAAAAGATTTTCATATATATTTGCCATATATGGAAATTAGCCCCACCAATTAAAGCCATGATTTTAATCCGATGAAATTCTTTGGAGGCGTCTGATAAGGGTCACCCCAAGATCAATTCTGCAAAATCTGTTCAATAATTTCTGAAGAGAAGATTTTTAAAGTAAAAGCTAACAGACAGACACACTGACACAATGCCATGACAATAGCTCACTGGCCTTCAGCCTCCAAGCTAAAAACAAATAGCACAGCTCTATAGAGCTTGCAGAGTTTTTAACATCATCTTTGGTGCATGTATTAAACACAAAAGATTACCACATGCTGATGCTAAGGCTCGCCTGTCCAAAAGCTTAATAGTGGGTTAAAGTCGAAATTGGGCAGTTATAAGTTAGTTAAGAGTTGACCCTTGCTGGTATAAATTGCTCAATAGTGAACATATATTTTGAGTTTCAAACGAATGTGTTCTGCACATATCAGATAAAATTGGTTGAAATCTGCGAAATAATACTTTGTGAAGATTTTCAAAGTTTTCATCATATACCATTTATGGTGATAAGTCCAACTTTTAAGCACTGTCTTTTTAAATGCATCTGACAAAGGGTCAGGTAAACATCATTTCTGAGGAACTTTCATCCATTGATTTCTGAGATTTTCAAAGTTTTCAATGCATACCATATATGGAAATAAACTTCACCTATAAAAACTATGTTTTTCATCCAATCACAATATTTCCCATGTATCTGACAAAGGGTCACCCAATGTTCATTTCTGTGAAATTTGGTTATAACCCAGTGAGTGGTTTCTAAGATGAAGATCACTTTTTAACAATGGTTGAAATTAGTCCTGACTAAAAAGACAAATCATTATTTGATGGAATCTGATAACTAGTCATCAAAGTATTGTTCCTGTGCCATTTGGTTAAAATACATCAACTTGTTGCTGAGAAGAAGATTTTCAAAGTTTTTACCATATATGGAAATAAGCTCCGCCCAAAACCTCATGTATTTTATCCAATCAGAATTCTATGAAAGAATCTGACAAAGGATCATTCCACAATGTTTCTCAAATCTCCTTAATTTCTGAGGAGGAAATTCTTAAATGACAAGTTTACAGATGGACCCATGCACAGACAGATGCACGATATATATGAACCATTCACTGTTACACACTAAATATGATGCTGTATCAACCCTTGCCATGCTGAACCCGGAATATTCCTGTTTAGGGCAGGAGGTATAGACAAAGATCAGCCTGCACATTGGTGCAGTCTGATCTTGGTTTACATCTCCTGCTTGTACTTTTCCTGCCAGGTTAAGTCATGAAATCGATTCTCAAAAGAAATATTGATTATTTAACAACAAGTGCTCTCAGCCCTTTAATTTTAATGCAATTCCGTTAGAGATTTTATACAGCATGAGAAGGATTAATGCTGTGACAAAATGTGTCCAACACTCTCATCCTATTTACTACTAATTGTTTGTTCATATGTTAATCACAAACATCTTACCTCCTCCCGCTTGTTTTCGTCGTTGTCGGAATTATTTCTACTTCCACTATCAGAGTCTTCATCTCTGTGAAATAATAACAAGATTTTTGTGAAAACATGATGCCCTTGTGAAGGTTATATTCTTGCATTTGATCTTTAACCTTTTCCTGATTTTCAAAAACTTTAAAGCAAGGTGCAGACGACAATTAAAATTGAGTGCACTCCGAAAAGTAACCAGCCTACAGTGAAGAAAATATTGTGGGAAAAGAAGAAGTTGCTTGTAACAATTAGCTTCTTCATTTTCAACTATGTTTTCTCTATAAAATCAAAAGGCATAAAAACCAGGGATTTAACAGAAATAGGTTAAAGGTTATTGACTTTATGGGAATGAACACCAATTTAAATTCATATCAGGACTAGTGGACCTAACCATGGCTTCCTGTCATTTCTCAAGTACAACCACAACAGTTGATCTAATCCACCAGCTGATCATCCAACTAAGATGCAATATTTACCATTTGACCATTGGCGATAGACAAGCGACACATTGCAATGACATTTGACCTTTGTCAAAAAGAATGTTAGTAGAGCTGGAGTTCTAACTCATTACCCAAGGGTTGAGATTGTAGGTTATTACCTACTGAACTAATTGGGCTAGGCCCACAATTAGGAATCAACTTGATCTAACAGATGGTTTAAATCATTTTGATAGACCATCATGAGGCAATTGTTATGAAATATAAAAGGATTACAACAGTTTATTGCTTCACAGTTTATTGCCTATTTTTATGTATGGAAGGTAATTGCAATACTACTCGAAGTGTCTATACATTGTATAGACACCTAGAACATTATCACAAAAACCATCAATATGCATTAGGGACAGCATTGCACTAACCCATTAATTCCTTTTTTTTCTTTGTTTCTAATTAAAAATCTGGGATCCAAAACCATAAGGCTTATTCTCATAGTAGAGCTGTAATTACATATTTATATTGAAGCGCTGGAGCTCACAGTTAGGGAGGAGGGATTTTTTTTCTACAATTCTCTTTATATCTACGTTAAATAAGGGATTCTAAACAAACTGGAGAAGTGTCATTATGTGATCAGGGTTCTCCCCAGGCCCTTATGGCGTATCGGCCCCGATACGCCTTCATAAATCAAGAGAGATTGCCGATACGCCTTCAGATCGCCGATACGCTTAAATTTGGTCACCGATACGGCTTTATTTCCAGGTGAAGAAAGGGTCAAGCAAACCATTAAAATTGGTTGCAGAAGCGTGGACACGACATGCTTTTCATCTATAATGTTGTATACCATGTATTACATAACATCTCTATCGATAAGACCCTTACACTCTTACTAGTTGGTGATTATTGATTTTTTTTCTCGCGTTTCCCACTGGTACCTCGTTATCAGTCAACAAGGATGATGGGTACCAATATGTAAACAATGAATTCAAAATGGCAACCCAGTTTCGGAAAATTGTCACTTTGTCTGCGATTGGCCTAGTTAAAAGTAAAAGATGTGGTTATTTGATGTAACAACTATCAAAACTAAAGCCATAGTGATTTAATTTTTGAAGGAAAGATTAATTGTTTCAGTTTATTTCATACATTGATAGCTGAAAACATACCCTTTTCGCGACCTTTTTTCCTTACGAGAATTTGCCAAAAGAATAAAGACAGATTTGTATAGAAGCAATCCTAGTTATACTTAGCTATTGATTTCAACTCAGTTTAATAGTTACACACATGTACCTTCTGGATCAAGTCCATTTATTTTTTATCCAACATTGAGGGTATTATCTCACACATTCGTACCCTGGTTTGTTCAACCCAATTTTTCATTAAACTTGTTTTAAAAGTTTGTTGAAAAATATTATTATACTTTTAGTAAACATCTAATAATATCTCATCCTTTCATGTTTTTTTGCTCAAAAAGATATAATACCCCCATAAAAATCAAAGTGCTGAAAGCACTTCAAGAAAAGAATGCCTTAGACCAATTAGGGATTTTCTTTTTATAAAAAGTAATATTTGATAATTATTTAGAATCAGGAAAAGATAATTCACTGTATAATATTTAGAAAACAAAATCCTCTTTTGAAAATCAAAGTGCTGAAATCACTTAAAGAAGAGATGAATTAAGACACTTGTTTTATAAAATTGATTAAGTTTCATATTATCATTTTAGAATTAAGGTTAAGATTTGACACTGCTGGTATTTTATATTTGTTTATTAACTTATTGAAATCAAAGAGCTGAAAGTACTGTTAGAAGAATAGTTATAGTGTCAGACAGTCAAAGGCTTCTGAATGAGCAAATAATGAGCATTTCAAATTTGAAACAGAGAATCTAATGGAGCTCTTTAAAATGCAAAACTTGAAAATGAAACCAGGTTTTTCACACAGGAACCTTATAAATACATTTTTGAAATTACTGATAATAATTTCTGTTTTTTTCTGAATAAGGGCATTTTTTTCAATCTAACACTACATGCTTTTTTTAAAGAGTCCTAAAGGATATGATTTTTGGACAGACTTGATAAAATGGACAAGCATGAAAAGCTATTCCTATCTAATAGACAAACAATTGACACTTTTTATTTATTCATTCCTTTGAGACTTTTGGGTATATTCTTTCATTATCTTTCCTTTTCACATTCTTTTTATCCGAAAATTTAGTGCACTTTCTAACAAATAGGATAGAGAGGTAAAATAAGCTGAGTAATGTCACAATTGGTTGGTATCAAAATAAGCCTCAGAGTAGATAAATCAACTTATAATAATTAAAAAGTTGAAGAATATTATTCAAGAATAACTCTCAATAAAACAACAAGATGTCAATAATCAAGCTAAGCACTTTTAATGACCTTTATGATGTATAGTCATACCAAGATATCACACAACACACCGGGCATTTGCCACTACGCCTTCAAAAATTTCTGGGGAGAACCCTGGTGATGCTACATGCCAGATATCAAAGATCTAGGCCTTGCCATTTAGGGGGGGACTTTTCATGTTTTTAACTTAGTTGATTAATAGATTAAATGGGCTTTAAAGCCACTTTTAACAGTATTTCTGTCATATTGTGGCGGCTGGAGCACCTAACAATGGATTCCTGGTATTTCTCACACCTGTACTACCACTACATCCTTTCCTAGCCTCCAGCTGCTATCCCACTTAGGTCTATGGTTATCCACCCACTGGTGAGAGGCAAATGTAAGAAAGGATGTGACCCGCTGCCGGGGTTCATTCACTTGATTGACATGGCAACCGAAATTCCTCTTGAATATCAATTCTGTGAAATATTCTGAAAGAGAATAACCTCCAGGCCATTCTGACTGGACAAATATATAGATACAGATCTGTGATCTGCCAAGGTTTTGGAAGCAAGGGGACAATGTCCCCTTGGTCTAAAAATTTTTGAGAAATTTTACAAAATTGATGGATCCCACTAACAGTGTAGCTACCTGAACTTTGGAACCAAGGGGATAGTGTCCCCATGTTTTTAAAATAATTTCAACTCGTGTTTATTTACATTTTGAGGTTGAGACGACTGCGCCCGATTATTCATTGGAAATGTTCGCTAATCTGCGGCACTGACCGTTATATACACAGGTGCTGAACTTCACAGACAATTTCATTGTCTAGGTGGCCAAGATAGCAACTTGAAAGACTAGCAAAAGTTTAAATGTCATCACTGACGTCATGGTTTTATGTGAATGAATCTACATTGTGGTGGGTCACATTTTATAATAAAGTACATTCTTTCATGAAATGTAGGCTTATCACGTAGAATTATTTTGATCTAACAATTTCAAACGTCCTAATCATTGTTGCTTTTGACACTCGATAATGGTTTTCTAATTAATTTTGTTGAAATATGGGGGGAAGATATGACTTTAAAACATGAATAATATTTAGATATTTTACAGGGCCTACTTTAAAAGTGTTTCTATTAAGTTAATCTGTAGTGGTCTTTTTGATTTGCCTGCTTTGTTGATTTTTTCCCCATAATTCTTTAAAGAATTAAATATAACCGAGCATTAGAGAGCATTAGAAACAAGAGCACCACCTACGGGTGCCTACACTCAGCTATTGGGTGCTGGATATGGATAAAATGCATCTAGTTATCTCCCTTGATAGTATAGGTTGCTCTTTTGATATTGCACAATTGTGCCAAGTTTCAAGTGAATGCCTTTGGTAAAACCAGAGATATAACAAAATGTCAAAGTTTTCGCAGGATGACGACAACAACAACAACAACAACACCAAGGCTATAGCAATACCTCGGCTTTTCCCTGTAAAGCCGAGTTAAAAATGAGTTTATATTCTGTATACACAGAACTTACACTTTCTCGCTTTCACCTTTCACAGAAAACTTCCTCGCTTGTCGGTCCATAAGACTAGTCCTTGACCTGGTTTTCTTCCATGAGTAGTAATATTTGACTAGAGCTGCGATAGACTTGTCTGGGAGCTGTTTAAATAGACATACCAATGTTTCCTTATTATGACATCTTCAAATTTTCAAGAAAATAACCTGTAGAAATACAGCTGGATACAAAGTTAGTGTGAATAAATACATCAAAGAAAATATTTAAATGAAAGGTAACAGTCAAAACCAGAGACCCAAGAGGGCCTGTGTTGCTCCACAGGCTGAAATATGTCCATCCACATAATGTAGTTCATTTTCCATGATGTACTTCACCAATTAAAAGAGCATTTTCAAAATTTCTACTTAGATTTACAAAATACTTAATATGCCAATAAAATGTTCCAGAATTCTCTTGTTGCGCAGTCATAAAATCAGAATGGCAGCGCCAATTGATTTTGATATTGTATAAAACATAAAAGGCAAGGCTGCTGTTTCGAAGTATTTCTGTCTTGTTAAGAAAAGTGGAGAAAAGAACATTGAAGATTTGTTGTTTCATGATATTGATTACTATCATTACAAGAGGCCTATGAGGGCCTGAGACACTCTACGGGTAATCTAGTTTTCTGTTAAAGAAATAGAATATTTAAGGAAGTTAATTGCTTAAAAAAGAATGCATAAAAAAATACCAAATTGGACTTTATCCCCTTTATTATTTTGAGCAACAATCCTAAAGATCCCTTCTCCCGTGTTTCATGACAGAACCACTCCATCTTCAAAAGCAAGTTTCCTTATGACCCTACAATCATCCTGTGAAATTTACCTATAATAATTGTAGACTTATCACATAAACAGGATTGTTTTGAGTGAAAATCCTTAAGGCCCTTTTTCTGTGTTTACTGATGGATCAGCTTCATTTCCGAAAGGAACTTTCCTTGCGACCCTTTTCCCGCAATACTTTACTGTTTGTTTAATCATTCTGTGAAAGCTTATAGTGAATCTGATGAAATATGGGAACTTCATTATGTTAACTAGAATATTAAAAAAAGAATTTGTATGGCCCCTTTTTACGTGATACTTGATGGAATGTACCCAATTCTGAAAAGAACCATCCTTGTGATTGTACAATCATTCTATGAAATTTTGAAGTGAATCCCATGAAATCTAGGGACATCATTGTATTAACTAGAATATCTAAGAAAATTTTCATAAGGCCCCTTTTCATGTGATACTTGCCATACCAGATCCACTGTCAAAATCAACAATTGTAATGATGGTACAATCAATCTGTGGAATCTGTGGAATTTATTGTCTTTATAAGTTTACAGTGAAATTTTCTTTGGGAACCTTTTTCCAATGATACTTTACAGAACAAACCAAATTTCAAAAGGAACAACTCTAATGAAATACCATCATTCTGTAAACTTTAAAGAGAATAAATGAAAACAGTGGACTGAATTGTTTCAAGAATAAGGCTCCTTTTCTCACGAAACTTAACAATTCAGACCCAATTTACAAAGGAACAATCCTAATGATATATTGTTTGAAGATTATGATAAAGACTGAGGACTTTCTTGTAATTATGACATTTTTGTGATAAAATTTTCATAAGGCCCCTTTTCTTGTGTCACTTGTGTCACTTGACCGATTAGACCCAATTTAAAATTTTAAAATATTTCAAACATGTATTTCATTACATTGCATCCAACGCGAGAAGGTTTGTCATGTGAATGACGTGAATGACAGAAAATCGGTCCAAAAAATGATTTTACTAAATTGGGGAAAGTCTGTGCCAGGGCGGTACAAACACAATTTTTGGACAAGACAAATCATATTTTACATGTAATCAGGAAGCGCAGAAACTACGGTAGACGTCTTGAGAAAACCGTGACCTAATTTGGCGTTTCCATCCCTCTGGTACGCAAGTCAAATCAGCCTATCAAAGATGTGACATTAATCTGGGATATAACCATTGTCTCGAGGGTGAATGCCTTGACTCATCACTAAATAATCTATATCGATTGTCTCGAAATCAAACAACATCTCGAATTTAAATCAGGAATCATCATTCTTGTTTAGTATCAAGGCAGGATATAAACAAGTGCGCGCGCATGCGTCATACCCCAAATAGGTGTTGATAATAATGTGCATTCAGTAGGTTTATGTGGCTGTTAGGTCTGACCCACTTTATTTGAAACCACAAATAACTCCTCAAAATCAATACGTTATACACTGATGTTAGTATAAATGACAGATTATCGCATTTTATACATAAAGATACCAAAATAAGTCAATGTCGTCTATGCAATTTCCTACAGACTCATTTAATATATTCGGAGCCGTAAGGCCCGTATCCCTCATATGTCGTGTTTCAAGTATCATATGTATTGATGCTAAATATTGTCGTTGATAATTTGTTTCATCGGAGATAACTAATATGAGATTTACATTGCATTTGCAGATTTATTTCTAAGAAATATAAAATGATGTGAAGATCCACACTGCCCTTTCAAATTTATGGTCTTTTAATCAAAACTGAAGATCTAACTGTTTGTATGTATCGTGGTTATTTACGCGTAGAATTTAGTTTGCTTGTAAAATCAAAAGTTTTGAAGAAATTACGATAATTTTGTATTGAATTCTTTCAAAATGATGTCATCTTTTAAAAGAGTGTCCAAAAATTTATAATCTGGCCTGGTAACACAGAATGAGCCTATTTAAGAAACTGCAAGGTCGGGGTGGTTATTTGTCCCGGGCCATCGGAGGAATACATGAGATAGTAAAATCGTGCAACGACAATGAGTAGCTTCAAATCTTCAGTTTGCCGCAACTCAATAAAAGCTGGTGTGTTTTTTGACAATTCCAAGTAATCTTATGGAATTCAGTAGACCTTGATGCAAGAAACATATTTGTAAAAGAGCAATGAAATCAAATGAACAGTTTGAGAGAAAATTATTTTAAAATGATTTCTACTTTCATTGCCGTAGGTCATTGGAACCTGATTTCTTCATGGAACATTACTGTTTGAAGTAATCTAAAAAAGGACCATCTAGGGAACAATCCTGTGAAATTTGGTCGAGATCTGACATACGGTTTCTGAGGAAAAGGCTTTTTAAGAAAAAGTTTACGCACTAATGGACGGATGTATGCACGGACACATGATGGACACAACGCTAGGGCCAGTTGAGCCAAAAAAAAAATATTTGTAAAGCACTTACAACCTTGATACAGAAATTTGATCTTGGTAGATAACTTTGACTGTCAAATGACTGCATTATTAGAGTATTATACATTTGAAAATTTGAGGAAATGGAACTTTTAAATTCTGGATAATTAATCAAATGAAAGCATACATTTCACCCCATTACTAGATCTACAAATAAAATTTGTTTGCACCCAGATGCACTAGAATATTGTGTCTTACCATTTGTCTAATTCGGTGGAAGCTTTTACCATGGAAACTGAATGCCTGCTCAAACAATACTTTGTCTTCAACGGTCCATTCATCTGGGAAAGGGGTGAAGTTTGGGAGGTCTGCAAGAGCTTTCTCGATGTTGTGTTTGTGCCAAAATAACATACCAAGAGCCTGGAACAAATTAACAACAGACTTTCAAAAATTCTATAGCAAGATATGACTTATCACTATTTGTAGGCTTTGATTTAACCCATTACCATTCAATAACCCCTTTTGATGCCCCTGTAGAATAATAGTCATTATTTTTCAAATTACAAACATTACAATGTTGCCTACAACTTCTCTCAATTTTGACCATTCCAAAATTTGGTTGAGTGGGAATGGGTTAACATAGCTAACAATATACTTTACATGATTTTTTCATTGATTGACAAATACAATTTATTACTATTACAACATTATGATTTGGTAGAAATTTGTAATATTTAAATGCAAAGATTTCTTTATCAAGTACTAGTCACATTTGCATGTGTATTTTCATTCATTTGTCTAAACTACCACAGCACATGCTCTTATGAGCGACGCCCCTAGAAGACAGTTAGTTGTCACAAGGAAAAGTGTAGGCATACAGGGTGAAATTGCCAGGAACCCTGTCTGGTTCTTTAACTTGCTTGATGGATAGTGTCATGTGAGGCCTCTTTAATACTCATCAAAAAGAAATTTTAGTTTGTTAGTTTCAGGGCTCCCCCTGGGAAATTTTATTCTTGCGCCAATGAAATCGCCAATGGCAAAAATTTTGAGCCACTTGGTGCCAATTGGAGACAAAAGTGAAGCCAGTATGAATAAGTGAATGAAAGAAACAAATAACACGTTATCTATATATATATATATTATGTTGAATGAATTGGGTAAAAAGGTGCAAAACGAGAGAATTGTCATTTGAAAATAAAATGCCAAGAACACCTAGAGCCAGGCCTGCTAGAGCTATGCCAGATGACAAGTCAAATATTTGGTAACCCGATAGTACTTTGATTACTAATGTCCGCAGTACTTTGATTACAAATATCCCATATTTCTCATTTCTCAGAAATTCACATGACTTTGTTACTTAAATCACCAATAGATAAGCAAAATGTTGTCTTTGCTTTTTATTCGGCACTCTAATGAATCACAAAAAGTGATCAAGGAATAAAGATTGTCAATTTTTTAGCCCAAGCGATGTGAGTCTCCGCCATCTTGGTTTACATGATGGTTTCCGGTGGGGTGCTCGGACAACCCCCAATAACTCGAGTAAATTAATAAGGTCAGCGATGCGTAACTAATCTGTCTTGATTGACATGGATATGCAATTTATGTTGATGGTCGCGATTCTCCCAAACAAATAAGTGGATGTGTGAATGATAAAGTTGTGCGTCAGTAATCATTTCAATGGACTCAACATCCCTTAGCCTTATTTTGAAAGTTGTTGCCAGTAAAATCGCCAATTCACCAATTTTAGGGCCAGAATTTTCATTTAGTCGCATTTGGCCCCACTGGCGATCGGCAGCGGGAGCCCTGAGTTTGATCAGCCCCTGGATCAAACCCATACTGTCAAGGTTTGAAGTTGAGTGCTCCATGGACTGAGCTAATGGAGCCAACATGGTCACATTTAGTCATTTACTACATAAATAATAGTCTCAAATGCAATGGTTACCTTCAGTTTGATGCTAAAATTTCAAATTATAAACCAGTAATAAAGATGAATTTGCTCGTTATATTGAATAAATCTAAGCACAATTATTTTCTTACCTGTTCCATGTTGTAGCCATGCTTTTCTTTTGCTATACTCAAATATTCTTCAACTGCAATAGACATTACAACAAATCCAATATCTGTCGGATTTTACATAATAATTCATTGGGTGGTCCAGGGTGTAGTATGCTTCTTATGGACTTTCAGTTGTATCACAAAAGGGACTACCTATTCATATGCTTCAGCTAGTCCTTATCATTAATAGGTTATAGTCATCTTATCAAAATCATACCCTGGGAGGTGCAAGGTCATACTGTGGGAGATGCAACAAAAACCATGTGAAATCAAAAAAGTATCCTCTGAGAAGATTTTTAAAACAAGAGGACCATGATGTCCAAAATTCACATTGCGAGCCAAATAATTATAGTTTTCCCTGATTGAATGGAGTTTTAAAGTGAGCCTTAAGTAACATTGTCCGATCACGTAGAAATGTACGTGAATCACGTATGATGAACAAAAATCACGTACTATTTTTTCTCCCAAACGTCCAAGAACGTACGCAAAATGAACCCCGTATCATGCCTGAAAATCTCGTGATGACGATCCTCGTCGTTTAGGAAAGGAAAGTCCGGTAGCCGAGTAATAAAATCGAAACTGCGTTATCTTCCGATAGCTGGCATTTCCCCAATACTGACCAATCTAATTTGAGCATTTTGGGTAATGTCATTCTTGACAACTTGGCCGATTCCGTCGGACTTCATTCAAAATGGCAGCGCCCAAGAAACGTACACTTCGAATTTTTGATGTCTCTTATTGGAGCACAGGTAAGACATGAGTACTTTCGCGATTAAAAATAATTATTTTTCTAATTGATTTTGGGCGACAGTTAAGTTTGATTTCTCCACTATTGTAGGTAGTTTGATTTCTCCACTATTGTAGGTTTTATTGCAATTACCCACTTGCTACTTTTATGCGATATAATAGAGTTATGCGTACGACGTAGTAAGATTTATCTAATCCAAATCTGGATAAGTGATACGGTCCCGAAGACAGGTCAATCTTCGGAGAATATGACATGCGCAGACAACGATCGAAACTGCCAAATTCGGTGATTTGGATCCCTCTATTTTTTCCGATAATATTGTAAATTAATTGACCAAAATGCTACGTCATCGCGATCGACTGCTTGTCATAATGGCATCCAAACAACAAACATTGAACTTCTTTAATTTCAAACGTAAGAAGTCGGAAAATCGTACATTTAGTCAATAAACTGGTCATATAATAATTATATTGAGCATCTCTCAAAATGATATACATGTTATGATGTAGTATAAAGTGTTTCCACTGTTTTAAACACAGTGGGCTAGCAGGACTTAATATGCCTATTTGTCACCTTAAATGGAGAAAGCCCTTTACTAATATTTACTCTCTTCTTACATTTTTTTGTTATTTCTCCATCTAAGGTCATAAATAGGCATATTATGTCCTGCTAGCCCCCTGTGGTTTTTGATACGTTTAATACTTCTCAATCACGGAGTCAATAAATGGAAGAACTGTTTATATTTGGTGTTATTTTTTGTACCCCCAATTTTTTTTCTGTACCCCCAACTTTAACCACCAAGAGGTACAAAAACCCCTTGTCAAAATTTTCAGTGGACACACTGGTAACGCCACATGCATGTTACAAAATCTTAAGCCTAATTAATTTGTCTACAAATTTTTTTTAAGTGTCTTAAAGGTTTCTATTTAAAATTGGGTGTACCAAGACCTGGCCAAAATGGGGCCCCATGGGAGTTCTTTTAACTAATTTAGTTAAAGACCATAAGTCGATGCAACATGAAAAGTATCAAAGCTCTATGCTTTACAGTTTGACAGAAAATTTTAAAGATTTCCCTCTTTGTTTGCACAAAAAACGGGGGATGCATGGGTAGAGCTTAAATGGGACCCGCCCCCAGGAACATTCTTTCATCAACCAGGGCCTTCTCTGGGCTAATTTTTCTTTTTGCCATCACTTTCACCAAATTGAAAAAAATGGAGCCAAATAAATCACCAAGAAGCCAAATGAGAAGCCAAATTTTTTTTGCCCAGTTTCATACCATTGAAATACGCTGAGGAGACTATTGACTGCAAAAAAGATCAAACGCACACACAAAAACCCCGGAAATAACTAAATGTATAATCCATCTTGTCAATTTAAATTCAATCAGACAAGCCATAATTTTTCAAGCAATTTCGGGATATTTCAATAAAAATTCGTATCCCACCCACAATACCCTACCCACCCACAGAGAATCGCAAACATGTTTTTCCTTTACTGTTTTGAACCCTATCAATCGTCGAATCAATCAAATTTTTTAAGTGAAATGGAGATCAAATGATGTTTGTTTTTGCTGTAAATTTCTTTTCCTAAACTTTTTATCCAAAGTATTTTTTAAGACCAGTGATTTAATATAACGGAGATCAAAGTAATTGCGTTTTCTGTCAACCAGTTACCCTAAAATATTCCTCTGTTGATGCAAAAAGACAGCTGACGTCATAAACATGTTGGATTTGACCATTCTACTCTGTGGGATTTTTGCATTTGCCGTTCGCCAGCGAAGGCCCTGATCAACTTTTATAAAGAGCCATAGGATGAGGTCACAAATGAAATATTATTCCTTCTTGCCCTTTTAATGACAGTGCTCTTAATAAGGACCAATTTCAGGAATTTTTTAAAATTCCAAGTTTCAATTTCAGGAAGTTTTCACAAAATCAAGGATTTTTTTTCATGCGCGACCATACCCCCCCCCCCCCCCAAAAAAAGAGAAAAGATACATAAAGCCTATATTCTTTTCCTTGCTTTACTTATACTTGAAGTACCTAAATTTCATATCCCATTGAGTGGAACTAGAGAAAACAATGTGGTAAAAGAAGTGTTTCTTGCATGAATTTCTCCTTTTCCCACAATATTCCCGACCCTTAAAAACTATTATTTTCCAAATTTTGGTGGATACATTTGGTAATTGTCTTTTACAAATCTCTCAGGATATGAAAATATCTGATTTGTAGAATGTCGGAAAACAGACTGTTTGAAACGTTTTGGGTACGAAAAAATCGAGACTGAATAATTCTGACGCCGTCTCCGGTCACATCATAGATATACAAGAACATACGACATGAATAACACTTATGTAAATGAAAGTAACAGTACAAAAAGAAATGAAACTAATAGCAGAGTTGCGTCTTTCAAGAAATTCCCTGTTTCATTTCTACTAGTTGATGTTTACAGACAACACGCATAGCGTCAATGAAAAGGGACAGAACTCTAGCGAGATCAATTGGTTAACTTCGATGTTTCTAGGACGGACATCATGACAAGTTACGAAATAGAACCCTCTTTTTTGTTTTTTTAAAAGCCTTATAATTGCATCAAGTCATTTAAACTTCATTTGTAGATGTTTTACATACAATAACAAGAAGACCATGATGGTCCTAAATCGCTTCCCTGAGTATGATGGTTCATGGCTTTATGATATATATAAAATAGCAAAGCCCTCTGTCTAATTATTTTGGAGACAATATTTCAGGATTTTCTCTTAAAATCCTAGGTGTATTGATGATCCCACCATATAGCGTTAATTTCCTGAATACGATAATTCTTTGAAGTATTTTGGAAGAGGGTCAACAGACATCATTACTTACCAAATATCAAAGCTCTAGGCCTAATATTTAACCCATTCCAACACAGTGGAATTTTAGACCGGTCCAAATTGAAAGGAGCTGCAGACGACAATTTCAAGTTGATGTATTTTTAAATTTTTTCGACTTTTTGGATAGAAAACATTGTGGATAATGAAGAAATTGCTTGACCCAGGCAATTTCTTCATTTTCCACAATGTTTTCCAAAGCTTTTTAGTTGAGGGGCGTAAAAAGGTGGTATTGAGTGGGAATGGGTTAAGTCAGAGAAGATTTTCAAAGATATCCTTCTTTATTCCTATCTAAAATCAGAGATTGCACAGAAAGGGCTAATTTTCAAAGCACTGTAATTCTTTGAAGTATTTTGGTAAAGGGTCAATAGGTGATGATATGTACCAAATATCAAAGCTCTAGGCCTAGTCATTTGGGAGAAGAAGATTTTTAAAGATTTCCTTCTTTAATCCATTGTAAAATCGGGGATTGCACAGAAAAGGGCTAATTTTCAGAATACAGTAATGGCATGTACCAAATATCAAAGGTCTAGGCCTTATCGTTTAGGACAAAAGATTTTCAAAGTTTTCCTTCTTTATTCCCATCAAAAATCAGGGATTGCAAAGAAAAGGGCTAATTTTCAGAATACCGTAATTCTTTGAAGTATTTTGGCAGAGGTTCAATAGGCTAAGGTATGTATCAAATATCAAAGCTCTAGGCCTTATTGTTTAGGAGAAAAGATTTTCAAAGTTTTCCTTCTTTATTTCTTTGTAAAATCTGGGATCACACAGAAAAGGGCTAATTTTCATAATACAGTATTCTTTGAAGTATTTTGTTAGATGGTCAATACACAATGATTTGTACCAAATATCAAAACTATAAGCCTTGTGGTTTTGGAGAAGAAGCTTTTTATAATTTTCCTCCTATATTTCTATGTAAAATCAGGAATCGCTCAGAAAAGGGCTAATTTTCAGAAAACATTTATTCTTTGAAGTATTTTAGTAGAGGGCCAAAAGATGATGATTTATACCAAATATCAAAGCTCTAGGCCTTACAACTGGCTTTCTATCGGTGGTGCTGAAATCTCATAATTTTATTTTTTTTTTTATTCAGACAAAAAATCAAAAACAAAGTAAGTCCTTGTATCTATATATGACCATTCAAATATATAAGGAACAAGAGCTCATTGTTATGCACACATACTTACTTTTTGAATCCTTTAAGTCAGGACTGGGTGCCCATACTAAAATGGCATCAGCTTTGTTTTCTGGCTTTGCATCTAAATATGACAAAATGCACATTTATCAATTGATGAAAGATTAAGTGATCAATATCATCATATCTAGTGTCTTTTTAGTTTATTTGATTCTTTATATTATATGAACATTGTTGACCATAAAACTAAGCACGTATTCTGAATGTAAAATAGTCATTTCAACATCGTACATACTCATATCATAAGTTAAAGAAAAGTTTTTATGATAACAACGTAAATTCTAAAATAAAAAGAAAATAAGTATTAACTTTTCATTGCTTTTCAGTCATGGGACCAGGGCTCTGCCAAGATGGCGACCCAGGCAAAGAAGTTGCCTGGATTTCTAAAACTTCACCCGAGTTGGGGTCAAAGCGGAATCAAAGTCGCCTGGAAAATACAGGAAGTTGCTTCATAATTATAGGCGATAAATCATTATCGCCCATCAAATTAGGGGACAGTATATCAACAGCTGATCGGAAGCCCTTTGATTGTAAATCAAGCATATATCAATAGGCGATATGCTTTCTTTATTGGCTGATTGGATGGTTGCAAGCTCTTATATACCATAGGTATTAGAGGAACTTTTCGATATCAAACCCTTTCCCTTCTGAAACTTCAATTATTTCTGTGGCACATTATCAATTTGAGATTTGTTGCGTACTTTTAGGCAGTGAGAATAATGGTTGATGTTATTACGAACATCATGTCATTTACCGGAGTTCAAAATTCATTGATAAAAAGAATAAAATCTTAGTGATGAGATGAAAACAGATTTTCCCGTGAAAATACAAAGAAAATCAAAGTGCTGTAAGCAATGTAATGGGCTGTCACTAAAAAATTGGACAGACAGTTTCATTTAAGCCATGTTTATCATCCAAACAAAATTCTTTGAAAGAATCTGATAAAGGGTCACCCAGTAATGATTCCTGTAAAATTTGGTTGAAATCCATCCCAAGATTTTCTGAGAAGAAAATCTTGGGGGTTTCACCATATATTGAAATTAGTCCTGCCCATTTAAGTCATGTGTACCATAAAATTAAGTTCTTTCAAGGAATCTGAGGGTTACACATTGACTATTCCTGTAAAATTTGGTTGAAATCCATCAACTGGTTTCTGAGAAGATCTTTAAAGGTTTCAACATATATATGAAAATTATCCTTGCCCATTTGAGCAATGTTTTTCATCTGATCAAAATTCTTTGAAGGAATCTGATAAAGGGTAACACCCCCAATGATCATTCCTGTAATATTTTGTTGAACTCCAAAGAAAAACAATCAAATCTGCAGACGGTATTCTAATTTGAAATGCGGTATGCAATTTTTATTCAATTTGGACCAGTCTATAAATTTTGTCTTCTGGTAATGGGTTCAATAAAAAAGTAATAATGATAATGATTTTCTTATTATCTGCTTGAAATTTAACTCTGATATTTTTTGTTAATTCAGAACACCTATACACCAGTGAAAAGGACTAACAATTTCAACTTGGGCGTCCAGACTGCAAAAATGAAATATTCAACATTAGAGGTATGTGCATTTTCTCCAAATATTCAGGGGCCCAGCCCAAAATTTAGGGGCCATGGGCGACTGGGCCCCTGTTAGTCTTTTTCCCTGATTCACTCTTTGCAAATTATTGATAATTTTCTTTTTAGATAATTGAGAATATAATACCATCTACATACAAAAATATTCATGAAAATAAATTCTATTCTTCAGTCCTCATACCCAAGGAAAGACAAAAATATTTGTTTAAAGGAATGAGATCTCTGTAATAAACCCCGAAAGAAAGGAAAAGCAGTACTTTTCATATTGATTGCACACCATATATACAACAAAATATGCAGCTACTTGGTTGTTAAGCTATTTCTATTTTCCTATAGAAATAGGCCCAAACACTTGTTACTTAAGGCCATCCACTTCTCCTGAAAGTCTCACAACTTCTCCCTTTTGTGAAAAACTTCTCCCAATATTCTCAGACCCTTTTCTGAGAATCTGCAGAGCCCTGGGTACTTGGTATATTTATAAAACATTTATTTAAGAAAATATACTTGTTCATATTACACTCATAAAACAATACCAAATACAATAACCCTTATCACCAAGTTCATTGATACACCTAGATCCTCACTAATAAGATGTTAAGAACGCCTATTTAATTATATCAACTTCTGTTCATAGGGGATAGAACTATTACGTGAAATAATATATATACCATTTAAACATGCTAGTTTTTTCCTTGAGAAACTTCAACAGAACAAGTAAGCTAACCCTTTTTTCAGATTTCAAAATGAGAAGGGAAAAGGAGGCCCTTCCGCGGGTAAGAAAACAAATATTTATTTACCTGGGTCAAACTGTGGAACTTTGACTTGGTAGTCTCCTCCCACACGCATTCCACCCCCACCTGCAATAGAAAAAATCGACCCCTTAGAAGAATACCTTTCTACAAAATCAGTGTTTTATAATCGAAAACTAGTTCACCATGGAGCAAAGTGAAACAAAAAGTAATCGGACCCTTACCTCGCTCGTCTTCGTCGCTACTATCCTCCGAAGAGATGTTTGTTGGACTTGCACCTCTATATCGTCTCCCATTTCTTATATCCTCCACATATCTGTCTGCCATAACCATGCTTAAAGTTTTATTTATTACTTTTCCCTTCTACCTCGACTTGACGGTACCTTTCGCGCCGCCAAGTTGGATCGAATGGTTTGAGACCTGATAACCTACTGATTTAAAAAAAATAGTTCGTCTTTTGAAAATAAAATCCAAATTGCTAGAAAATATTGGAATAGAAAACAAAAAGAAACAATTACAAAATACACGTTCTATGAACGTTTCTGCTATTCGCTATGGTGGTTAATTTCTCCGATGATTGAGTTGTAATTATATTGGTACGCACAACTATTCTTTAGAATTCCCAATGACGTTACAAAGATTTCGGGAAGGGGTTTTAAGCGATGGCAATTATATGGCGTACAATAGTACATGTTTAACAGTTAAGAATATGTTTGCATGCACAAAAATAGAGCGATTCCAATAAATAAATTTTCAAATAATTGTTCAAGATAGTTTCATAATCTAGGCATTTCAAAAAAAAAATCTCATTTGAATTTAGACTAGATCAACCCTGTTCTGTCTGATAAGATAGATTACTTTTGAGATGCTATTTTTGACCGGAAATTTAATTGATTCTCTGTCTTTTTTCATACACATGTAATCTTTATTTACCCTTCTTTGAAATATCTAAACACTAAAATTAGGGTACAAAGAAGCAGACAAGCACTCAATATAGCCCTTATGTGACGCCATACATTTCACGAAAATCCTTTCCCCGAAATGAACGTATGTTGGTGCCTTTGAAGAAGGTACACGACACTGTAACAATTACGAGTTAGACTAATTTCATGAACAAATTTTCACAGGTCGACGGGTTTGATTCCCCTGCTACAGAATAATTGTACATGCGGACCAGTCAGAGCCGCAATGAGGCGAATTAAGCCTAGAGCCTAGAAGTAAGATCGAAGATTGCTTAGTTTTCAGCATAGGGGCCTATAAGCCTATATTGTTGGTAAACATAAATTAGGGTTTTACTAAGGTTTCGCAGGAAGTATTTCATAATTTTAAAGCCAGGCTGAGTGTCGAGGTAACACTGGATGACCCGCGAGCCCATTTAAGCCCCCCCCCTCCCAGCATTATCACGAGTTCTCAGTGAAACCCATAGGCAGACCTACTGTTGGCAGGCCGAACTCGTAAACCATCCACATGATCACCGGCACCCACACCGTATATCACATAGGCCTACACACACATGGCGAGGTTAAGTCTTGATTATCTAATCATTTACACGATGTAGGCTGCACAACACTCCCAGAGCTTAACCCATTCTCAGACCGTCATTGACGCGTTTAGACAGTTCGGAAAACATTGTGGAAAATGAAGAAATCCGGATTGTTACACTCACCCGAAGATAGAAAAAAATACATAATTTCATTAGCTTGACATTTTTGTCTGCAACTCTTTTCAATTTGGACCAGTCATAAATTATGCCGTTTGGTAATGGGTTAATCATCAAATCGTGGTTGGACGAGCAAAATTTTGTACATACAGCTGGAATAAAGATGTATTTACAACATTTTGGTCGCCCAACGCCGAGATAGTTTATGACATCGTGAGAAAAGATCACTTTGGAAAATAGAAGGATTGGCCTGCGCAGTTTCATTCCCCACACCATTTTTGATTTGTTTTTATTTAATTCTTGACATTCTTGATGGACATCAACAATATACACTGGTTTCGTAAAATTCACTAATTTAGACGCGTCCGTTGGATATAGGCTCTCACAATGGGAGAAGGATCCGCAGTTAATCGCACGAGAAGACAAGCGTCAAATCAGACCCTTTCTTTGGCCAATCGATATAAAATTTCATACACAGCTCACTCATGGGTACATAGGCTATAAGAGAATAAAACATAAACAGCTGCACTTTGAGGATTTTTTTATCCGCCATGCTGAAACTGATAAACATGTTTGGAAAAAGAGAAGCGAATCTGGAGCTAGTAGGCTAAATTTTCTGCAAGCTAAGATGTAGTGTGCCCATTTCGCCGTCGGGCGAGCAAAAACTTTGAAAATACAGCTAATCAAAGTTGTAGTTACGATGTTTTGATAAACTGTTGTTAAGATGTTTTAGTAAGCAGTTGTTACATTGCTTTAGTAAGCTGTTACTACGATGTTTTGGTAAGCTGTTTTTACGATGTTTTGGTAAGCTGTTGTTACGATGTTTTGGTAAGCTGTTGTTACGACGTTTTGGTAAGCTGTTGTTACGACGTTTCGGTAAGCTGTTGTTACGACGTTTTGGTAAGCTGTTGTTACGACGTTTCGGTAAGCTGTTGTCCCGATGTTTTGGTAAGCTGTTGTTACGATGTCTTTGTAAGCTGTTGTTACGATGATTTGGTAAGCTGTAGTTACGGGGTTTTGGAGACATGACCAGTCATAAAAGTCGACACAATGAAAGATGAATCAGATTTCACTGAATGTTTGTTAATCCGTACTAGACGGCAAAACTTTAGACTCGTCCAAATTAAAAGGAGTTGCAGACGACAATGAATTTTTATATGTTTTCAACTTTCTAGGTATGAAACATTGTGGAAAATGAAGAAAATGCTTGTCTCAAGCAAATTCTTCATTACCCACAATGTTTCCCAGTCAACTTTCTTGAGGTGTGGTTAAATGTGACCCAACAAGCAAAAGGCGACACTAAGTTAGGCCTTTTACGACAAACTGTTGACAAAGATTTAGAAAATAGAAAGGATCTAGCAGAGGTCAATCATACAAATTATTTTAGAAAAAACATGCAATAAGGTAGAATGACTATTCTAGATTCAGAAAATCAAAGGAATCGATACATTTCGTAATTTCCAGGAGGCCCCTTCTTAGTTGCCGTGTCGCAAATATTTTTGTGCTGCGATTACTTGAAATATCGACCCAGTTTTCCGTGTAACGGTACTACGAAGCCGAAATGGAATCAATATTCCGACAGCCTTGTCCACTCGTTAACCTTATCAGACAGCATTTTAAGCTTGTACAATTGACCAATCGCTGGCCCCGCCCACTTACTCCATCGGCCTCGCTCATTTACGCCAACAGGAAGTCTCGCCTCGATCTTAAAGTGTGTTATTTTGAATAATAATAATAATAATAATGATAATGGCCAGTATCATGTAACAAAAAGAAGAATAGTTGTTTGAACAAGCTTGAACAAGTTCTAGTTACGACGTTTAAGTCGCCAAACCATCAAATAAAGGTTTACAAAAATGGCGGCAAATATTGGAGTTCCATCAAAACGCATTTCTGGTCTAAATGAATGATTTCATCGGTTGACTGGTGATTTGATTGACAGCCTCGATTGATCAATTTTAAAGGGGTTGCAGGTGCAAAATCCGCAAACTGTTATCCTTACTTGGTAGTAAATATATTGTGGGTGAGGGAGAAACATTCGAACATGTTCCTTATTTCATAAACTGTTTAACTTTGTGGTGATGGATCAACGTAGTGCAAGGCGGTTTTACCTAAATGTATTTGAGTTTGCAAATCGAATTTACGCTATTATGAAAAAGATAAGCATAAAGGATAGAGAACGTCATTAGAAAATGAGAGTGTTACAATGATTTATCTCCCCAAAATGATACACCCCTGAACCAGGGACAGGGGTCCTGCATTGCCGAATGGTTAGCGTGGCGGCCTCGAAGTCAGAAAGAAGTCGTCCGAACTTATGGTCACAGAGCTACAGATAGAGGGCGTATTTCGTGTTTTCGATTTAAGTATTTCACCAATAATGCCATAAACCCTATGTTGTGGGTACTCATTTGAATCGTCTCGACGAGACGATTCAAATGAGTACCCACAACATAGAATTTCGTTGAGAAATAAGGGTTCTAGAATGCTGTTACCGCACCCCCTTCTTATCTAGACCTCTGGGTCAGTGGATATGTCACTGAGCAAGACCTTTTCAGCCCCCCAGCCTAACACTGGTGATACCTAGGAAGCTCACGAACAAGCGAACTTCGCTATGATGTAACTGTAAGATTGTTCAAAGCGGTGGTAAGTCTCATTCCGACAAACAAGTTACCCCAGGATCATTAATACAACCGATTGTAGTTAAATATGAAATGTTTAAACAATGTGTTTCACTGACTTGCGGTTTGTATAACCTGAAGTTGGCTATGCATGTGGAAACTACACAAAGGGAATGCAGCGTTCAAGAACAGTAGCACTTCTACTCATAAACGGCCATATGAAACTTAGACAATGTACAATAGTTCTTATTTTCACACAATGATATTTCCAAGAGAACATGCACTGATTATTTATTGCAAAAATATAATCGGTATTTGTTTAAGACCTTCTCTGTTTTACGTTGGCTGATTATCGTTCGTGTTATATAGTGCTTTAAAGTGATTGAAACCTTTGTCCATTCGGCCTTCACTGAAGCCGGGATAAGGACAGCTTTCGACTGCAATCTTGAACCCGCGGTATCCAAAGACCATATCATGTAGTACGCTAGAAGATCAATTTATGGTCCTCTCTATCTTGCTACTCTTTACGATCCACACCATAGTTAGACGGTTGACGGATCGCTGGTAACGCCCACTGAGCTCCTTGAATAAGCTGTGAATACGACACTTAACCCTTTCCTGTACAATCACTGGTTTTTACGTCCTTGTGATTTTATACCATAGAAAACATTGAGGGAAAAGAAGAAATTGCTTGTAACAAGCAATTTCTTCTTTTCCCACAATATTTTCTACCACATAGGATGGTCAGATTTCAAATTGCATGCATTTTTCATTGTCGTCTGCAACCTCTTTCAAATTGGACCAGTCTAAAATTTCATAAAACAGGAAAGGGTTAAGTTCCCAAAGCAACAAAAATGATTATCATAAATGTCGGCCCATATTTAAATTCAAAGTTCACTCCCTGTCTAATTGAATGATTTGATTGGTAGATTGATACTTTGTTTGACAGTTCTCTATACCCGTCGTTTGCGATGTTACAAAACTGAATTTAGTATTCGAGTTTTTATATGATAATGTAATACTTTTAAAATGGATAAAACGTTTACTCGTCAGCGTACTTTAAAACATCGTAGCTGCAGCCTGAAAATATATATATTTTTTGTTGAGCATCGACCTTGATCTCATCATGTGAACATTCAGAAACCTTCGGCCTCATGAAATATGAGAAAATTCCACCGCGGGTCAAAGCAAATACAAGATGTTGTATCGCTATTGTAACACAACAATACCCATTTATTCGACCTGTCGGATCACAGCAGACTGGTATGAATCGTTAAAGCGGCGAGGTGTTCTATATGGCGGGCCCTATGTAATATTGTAATAATACGAGGCGGTTTGGACATGTTTTATCCGTCAAGCGGAAAAGGGACCCCCTGAATGGTCCGGAAAATATCGACCATGGTCGCACTGCGCAGGTTGACCAGAGTCGAAAATCTACGCTCTTTACCCATTCTAAGTGACTTAAAATTATTTCGAAATGCGACTCCTGATTGATCTCTGCTGAGTTCGATCACTTTTTTTCAATTAAGAGATGAAGAGAATATTTTTTGTTTACATGATACCTCCATGAAAACTTAAAATATTCTTCTCATTTCTTATAATTTAATAGCTTGAGCGAAAAAAAAAAAACCTTTACAAATTTTGATACCTATTTGTATGGGACTATTTTGTGCGGCAGCGTACAAAATCGCTGCGTGCTCAAAATTCTGTTCATGGAGTTATGATTTTTTTTTACCAATCAGAACGCCCGTTTTTGATAGACGAAACTAAATATTAAATTTTTTTTTACAACCGAAATGTCTCTTTTTTTGCCTGGCGGGTCGGATGTATTGTTAAATTTGTAGGATCAATACAGCATATCGTTGTTGTCATTCTGAAACCTCGTAACGACAGTTAGATTCAAAATGTAGTCACAGTGTTTTAGAATGACAACGACGAATGAAGTATGGAAATAAATCGATCTTGACGATGTTTCTGTCCGGTGCATCTGGATTTTCTTTTGTACATATGGAAGTCTAAACAAGACAAGACATATCCTTCTAAAATTCTCATTTCTCAACGAAACCTTATATGCTGTGGGTATGCAGTAGATTCGTCTCCGCAAGACTATTTCAATGAGAACCAACAACATAGGGTTGAGAGAAGTATGATTCTAATATGTTTTTTTTTCAAAACTGAAATACCGGCCCTGCAATTTTTGTATCTTTGTGTAAATTGGACAAGATCAGTCTGCACACACATATGCTGTCTGGTCATTGTCTGTACTACCCGACAATTTTTACAATTTAGACGACAGAGGTGCTGAATTGCTGATATAATAAAACAGGAAATAATTAAAAAATAAAATAAAGATCGTAAAAAAGTCTTGGTGGCCAACCCAGTTTTAACGCGTCATAATGGGAGAAGGGTGGAAAGGTTAAAGACCACCCTTTCGGCATACATTACCTCCAACTGAAACGCCTTTTGATCGAATACCTGTATACCAGCATGCCGGTAGGTTTTCGAAATTGACCAATCGCGGCTGTTAATCAAATAATCAGTCGCCCAATGAAACTATTCATTTAGACTTGAAGTTAACTTTGAACTCCGTCATTGGCCACCATTTCTGTAAAGCGTTTTTTGTTGGTTTGGAGACTTAAACGTCGTAATTACAGCTTATTCAAGCTGTAGGTCGCCAACCATCCATTCTGCTTATTTGTTGCTACTGACCACAAATGTTTACAAATAACTCCGTTAAATATCGAAGCGGAACTTCTTGTCAGAGTCAATGGGCGGGACCAACGGAGGCTGTGGCCAGCGACTGGTCAATTTTCGAAACAAAAGTTTGACTTTTTTAAAACTTAACCGAACAATTACTTTAAGCTTAATCATCGATCTGAAATTTGTAAACGACATCACATATATATTGATTATATTTTGATCACGTACTTTTGATGGTATGTCGGCTCTCAAGCTGTAGTTTAACCCATTCCCAAACAGTGGCGCTTTTAAACGCCCCTGAATATGAAGGCTTTGGAAAACAATTGTGAAAAATGAAGAAATTGCTTGTTACAAGCAATTTCTTCATTATCCACAGTGTTTTCTACCCCAAAAAGAGAAGGTTTTTCAGATTTCACCTAATCAAAATTGTCGTCTGCAACTTCTATTAAATTGGACTGCTCTAAAATTTCATCATATGGGAAGGGGTTAAACGTTTTTGTGTTCCTTCGCTTATATGATAAACACGTACTCATGTACCTCGAAAAAACACAAAAACTGTCACAATGGCCTGTCAATTGTATAACGAGGTAGGACAAGTTTTGGATCATTATTTCCGTCTCCCCAGGTTTCGAAAATAAGTTTATTATACAGGACCGTGTTTTGGTGTGTAAGTGTCCACAGTGTGTCGAGAAATTGAATGATCGCTAGCTGCGATATCGTAGCCCTCTTTCTGATAATCTGCTGCCTCGCCAGCAGGTTATCAGGAAGAGGGCTACAATATCGCAGCTAAAGGATCGATAGCCATGCCCAATGACCTCCAAAAAGGTATTTTGATTGAGGCTTCAAACCAGTTAGTCTAAAAAGTATAGAGCCGTGAGAAACATAAAACAAATAGCTAGAAGGCGACCTTTTTTCAACCATTAGTCAACCTCAAAGGAATTTGTTTAAGGAAAATGTCGAAGGGGCAAACCTTTACTTCCGGTTTAAATGAATGATTTATTGGTCAATAGATTTTTTGATTCACAGTGGCTTTCTATCATTTGTGTGTAAGCAACCGGTTATGTAGGGGTCTCGGGTCGTATTCTAGCTGCGAATTGGTTTCATATCGTTTTCTTCAACAGCGATGATCAATTATCATTACTTTATCATGAATGAGTAAGTTAACACTAAATGCCTCTTCAACAGTGTTAAATGTTAAGTCCCCGATTATAGCAGCCTGCTCTGTCTCGAACACCGTTAGTTAGCAAAGACGGTTAAACGGCTGGCAACATTAATTTTGTTGAAGTAAAGAGTTTCCCAAAAAATACTCAGGAGCCTTTCGTTGGTAAGGGTTTAAGTGAGACCCGCTCTTGGTTGTGTTTTCTAACCCTTTACTCACTAATCATTCAATACAGTTTGTAATAAATAGAGGTAAAACGACTCATAACAAGTTAGAACATCAGTTAGAAACAAGTAATTTCTGAATTTCCTACAAATTTCCCCTGCCCTGAGAACGAATAATTTTAATATTTCTTCCACCATAGGTTGTCGTCTGTTCTCTCTTTGAATTTGGACAAGTCTAGGATTTTTGGTAATGGGTTAAGAGAAATCGGTCTTCCTTCAAATATTGAATACGACAGCTGGACTGAGCAGTCATGTGTCAAAAGATAAAAAATACGAAGGTCGATCCGAGTTGTAGATGGCCTAACATGAGTAATATGATATTCAAGATACCATAGTGGGAAAAAGAAACTGCTTTCACTCTCACGATAATTCTCTTTTCGAAAGGACAACATAAAATGTTTTTGTTTTGAAGATTTCCCTTAATATGCATAACCCGGTCTGCATATGCATAACCCGGTCTGCAACTCTTTCAAAATACTGTAGTCCAAAAAATGTGACCTCTGTCCCGATGATTAATTTATTATTAACCGTATGATGTTATAGCCACTTAGGTCATAAGACGATAAAAGTCTTTGGTTTGAATGAGATCGAAACTACGACTTTCTACTGCTGTTTCTAATACAGCAATATCATTTCGGTTTGATTTTCAACCCTGAATGCAATTCGGACGTAATGCAACTACCAATCAAAGAACCAATAGCCCTTTCCTGGACAAACCCGGTTTTGTACGTCACTGTGATTTTATACTTGAGAAAACATTGTGGGAAAAGGAGAAATTGCTTGTAACAAGCAATTTCTCCTTTTCCCACAATATTTTCTACCATATGGGATGGTCAGATTTCAAATTGCATGCATTTTTCATTGTCGTCTGCAACCTCTTTCAAATTGGACCAGTCTAAAATTTCAAAAACCAGGAAAGGGTTAAACTATTAAAATCGTTCAAAGGAGATGAACGTTGAACCCGAACATGGGCCGACATTTATGTGAAGCATTTTAGATGGTTTGGCGACTAAAAAGTCGTAACTACAGCTTATACGATATCTTACTTCATTCAAGAATTGCGGACGCTCACCGACTATGTTAGTAGGCCTACAAATCAAATCTTTCGTAGGCAAGATGTCTAGGTGTAAGTCTAGGCCCATACGAATGAGACATATAGCACATTTGATATATTGATTATACAGATCCGAGAAAATAGTATTTGTTTTGATCCAGATAGTTCGATCTTTGTAGAATAATATAACCTAACCCGACATAATCATCAGCAAGAACAACGTCAGATGTAAAAGGTTTTCAGTCGATTAAGGGTTTCGGAAGTAAAATCAGCACGAATACACGATCTCAAAAATTAACAACCACAATTTCTTTTGACCTATTTTATGTTTGATAATTGATATTGAGAATGAGAGAAGACAAAAAGAGAAAGAATTAAATGAACGCCCTCTTATTTCATGTTTTAAAAAAAAATGAGAGAGAGTGATAATATTCTGCCTGTTATGACAGTTAAGTTTTTTTTTAAGAATTGTTGATCAATCATTGACAACACAATCCCGCTTTTTGACAAAGCGCAGAATAAGTTTGTGATAAAGAAGAAATTGCTTGTTATAAGCAATTTCTCCTTTTATCTAAATGTTGTCTACCTTATTTGGTAATAGCTTTCGGATTTTAGCGCACTTTAGAATGTCGTCTGCAACTTCTTTCAGTTCAGATAAGTGGTAATTTTTGTCGTGAGGTAATGGATTAATCAAAGTACTGAAAGTACTGTAAGCTAGCAAATCATAGTTTTGTTAAGTATTCCTCTTCGGCTAAAGAATATCATGATAAATAAACGAGGTTAAATTAATACGACACGACAACACGACAAAAACTTAGACTGGTTCAAATTAAAAGAAGTTGCAGACGACAATTTTAAGTTGGTTGAATTTAGAAATCTTTCCCTTGTTGGGTAGAAAACATTGTGGATAATGAAGGAATTACTTGTAACAAGCAATTTCTTCATTGACCAAAAAGTTTTTCCAAAGCTTTTTTCTTGAGATGCTTAAAAAGCGGAATTGATTGAGAAGGTAAAAAAGCATGCTTTTGAAAGAGTTCTCTAGAGCTGGCATTATTCCTGAAATACATGAGTACTACTTTCTATGGCGTGGGCATGCAATGGATTGATTTAGTGGTTAAGCCTCCAGTGGTAGTTTGCACTCGTTGAGCTTTGAGAAGACCTCAAAATTTCTTCTCAGTTAACTTAAGCTGTCAAAGCTTACGCTTTGCTAGCTAAAAAGAAAGATGGAACTATTTTCTGTTGGGAGGGATAGTCAGTGAAGAACGTACATCCGGTTTTTCGTAACGCACGAACCAAATAGCTCAGTTCAAAAGAACTTGAAATTTGAGATTTATTACATACCCAACTCTTAACCCATTCCAACACAGCAAAATTTTAGACTGGTCCAAATTGAGAGAAGCTGCAGACGACAATTTCAAGTTGATGGAATTTTGAATTTTTTCGTCTGTTTGGATAGAAAACATTGTGGATAATGAAGAAATTGCTTGATACAAGCAATTTCTTCATTTTCCACAATGTTTTCCAAAGTTTTTTTCTTGAGGGGCGTAAAAAGGAGGGATTGAGTTGGAATGGGTTAACTTGACAGAACCATATGTATCGACCCCAGCCAGACTGCACAATCCGCTAGCCCTGTCTAACCCAGTTGCAAAATTGTGTAGCAGTGAGTTTAAGCCACTGCCTCTCTTTCAGGGACGTGAAATATTTTGGATTGTGAATGTTGGAGAGCTTCTCTGTAAGCTTCAAGCTTTCGTCGCAAGTGAACTAAAATAAATCCGTAAAACTATTTCATGCAAATGAGAACTTGTAACCTATTGAATGGCAGCAATGTTTTAAGGGTCGATGAAGTGTGAGCTGGCGTATTGCCATAGTTTGCCTTATAACGAGTCATACGAAGTCGAAAAGCGTAAATCTCATGTATGTATACATACAAACGGACCTATATGAAAACTCGAACCTTAACCCTCATCCGTGACACGAAAAATAAAACAAACAAACAAAAAAAAAAAAAAAAAACAAAAACGTATGAATGGGCGAATTAACCCATTCCCACTAAGTGACGCCTTTAAACGTACCTTAGGAAAAAACCATCGGAAAACATTGTGGAGAATGAAGAAATTGCTTGTAACCATATACCCAGAAAGTTGAAAAAAAATCCAAAATATTATAAACCTTAAATTGTCGTCTGCAACTTCCTTCAATTTGGGCAAGTCTTAAATTTTGCCGTCTGGTAATCGGTTAAAGGTCGTTTGACGGATTGCGGCTGTCATTAAAGAATCAATCGACCAACGAAATCATTCAATCAAACCTGAAGAAAACTTTGTACTCTGATATTGGCCGACATTGATGTGAACTATTTTTCTTTGATTGACGATTTAAACGTCGTATCTACAGCTTATTCAAGCTGTAGTTACGAAGTTTAGGTCGCCAACCATTTCACTTTTTTGTTACACGTTACTTGCCATAAATCTTGCACCTTTTCCTCTCCACCGCCACCGGTTGATATCGAATGGAACTTCCTGTCGGAGTTCAATTGGCGAGGCCAGCGATCCGTCAATGAGTTCAAACCACGCGTATGATTGAGATCCAAGAAAAATTTACTCAGCGACATGATCTTTTCAGCTGACGGATCGCCGCTGACGAAATAAAATCAGATCAATCAAATCATTCACCTCATGATTTAGATCGGAAGTGAGTGTTGACCTTAATGTCAAGCAGTTTTAGCTAGCAAAGCGTCAGCTTTTATAGCTTAAGTTTACAAACAAATTTCTTATGTCTTCTCAGAGTTCAGCTATTTGAGGCTTAACCACTCTTACCATTGAATTCTTCGCCATAAAATGGTAGCTTCTACGTATTTCTGGCTCTGCCTGCAAGTTCATCCCTCAGATATCATAGCACATTTGAGCATATCGTGTTCAAAACAAGTCAAACCAGAGTCTTAAATATACACACTGCTTTATATGGCCACATGAATTTACTTTATTCAAATTGTAGAGAATCCCATCTTTGGTTATTTAAACATCGTTTATTTATCATGATAACCCGTGATAAAGAAGATTACTTAACAAAACCATAGTTTGCTAGCTTACAGTACTTTCAGTACTTTGATTGTCGATTTTGTGACACGCCGCTGTAACAGTGGCTTATTTAAGTTGTAGTTATGACGTTAGATCGCAAATCAACGGTATCCTTTTTGTTCCTGGCTACGAATTACTAAAATAATATTGGTTTACCCTTTACTGTTCAAATTATTCTTAGAATTGTCCAAATTAAAAGAAGTAGCATTATAAAGTGAGTACAACTCAAAAAGTAGCCATCTATATAGTAGAAAATATTATAAGAAATGAGGAAAATGCGTGTTATAAGCAATTTCGTCTTTTGCCACAATGTTTTCAAGTTTCATTCGTGCTCCCATTGGATTATTTTAGTCCACAACAAATATCAATTGACCAATCGCTGGCCCCGCTCACTGACTCCGTTGGCCCTGTCCATTGACTCCGACAGGAAGTTCCGGTTCGATTTTTAACGGCGTTGTTTTTCAAAATTGTTGGCCAGTAGCATATTACAAATAAGTATAGAATGTTTGATTGGCGACCTAAATGGCGTAACTACAGCTTGAATAAGCTGTATTTAGGACTTTAAGTCGACAATCCTACAAAAAAGGTTATCATTTGATTGGTGGGTTGATTCCTAGATTGCCAGTCACGATTGGTGAATTAATTACAGTAAGGAAGCCTTTGCATTATTTAGACGAAGTGACATGACTGTGCTACCGCACTGAGTCATTTAACCATTCCCACACAATCCCTTTTTTACACCCTTAAGACACAAAGGTTTGAAAACATTCAGTACAATGAAGAAACTACTTGTAACACGCAATTCCCTCAATGTCCACAGTATTTTCTAACCTAATGGACAGATTCTTTAAATTTCACCAACTTGAAATTGTCCTGTCTGTGACATCTTTCAATTTGGATTAGTGTAAAATCTAGTCGTGTGGTGATTAGATAAAACAAGCGTTGAAAAAGAAAACAGAGAGGATAAATCTAGAAAATTACAGCGAACACGAAACAGTGTCAAATGTAGCAAGCATCTTCTGTGGGCGACCACAGTATCATAACTACAGACATCAATATTTTGGGTCAATTTCATGTTTTCAAGATCGGCCCCGGGATGTGTTGACCGAAAAAAGAAATAATTCGTGATAAGCAGTGATTCGTGCCCTTTAGCCAATGCCTTTCTCCACCCAATTTATGGATGACTACTCGAGTTCAAGTAGTCTTCTGTAACCTGTTTTGATATTTGACCAGTCTAAAGTTAAGGGTTTTAAAAATTTGCCGTCTGTAGCTAAGAGTGCCATCGACCTACATCTGATGCTAGTCCGCTCAAAATTCCATTTACAGCAGCCGGAGCTACTACCACTCAATTATGTAATATGGGATCTACGTGCTACTTTAACCCATTTCCACATATTTTTGATTTCAGTTACGCACTGAAAAATATGCTTGAGGAAAACATTGTGATAAAAGGAGGCATTTCAAGCAATTTCCCCTTTATACACTATGTTTCTACTCTATATAAAACTTATTTCAAAGTATAAAAACATTCTTTGAAAAGTCGTCTGCAACTACTTTCAATTTGGACCAGTCTTAAACTTTGTCGTCTGGTAATACTGCTCACTGTCCCTCGATCGGCTAACTAGTACTTATTGTAGAATTAAAACTACGCCATTTCAGTTTGCTTGTGAGACACCCAGTGGTGGATTGGTGCCTTTAACTCGTATTGACTAATTAGTAGTTTATTATTGTGAGCGATGATAGGCCGCACTTCAATTATCAACAAATCCGTTTCAGTCAAAATTCATTTGTAGGCAACTTCATGGTCGACCGTAAATGAAGGACAGTTTTCGAAGGGCCTACAATACGCACGGAATAGGGTTACTCCCAGTATTAAGAGTGAAGAGACTTAGACTGTGTCCAAAAGAGTTCAAGTCCAGAGGAAGCATTTGTTAACTTGGAAACATTTCACGAAAGGGAGGGGGCTAATTTCGTGTGTTGAACACTTGTTTTCCTTCCAACAGAGTTCCTGCCTTTGAAATTGTAATCCGCATCATGCCTAGTTTATATTTTTGTTGTCTGGCATTCTTTGGAGCACATCGTCACTGGTTAATGGATGATGTTGTTGATCTGCGAGCCGTCCATCAAGTATTCCGTTTATCTCGAAAACTGACTGATCGACACTGTCAAGCAAAATCGATTCACCATTCAAATAATTCATTTACATCGGAAGGGAATAGTGAATTACCGCCAGTCGATTAAATCTGCATATCGATGGTGGACGACCAAGGTATCGAACTTGATGAACGGTGACTGTCAACCAAAAGGTCCATCAGTCAATCCATCAAATCTTTCATTTAGACTGGAAGTAAATTGTGACCTCCGTCATATCTGTCAAGCAATTATGTTGATTTTGCTTTGTTTGGTCGTAATCATTTAAGCTCTAGTTACGCCGTTTCGGTCCCCAACAAACTATTTTGATTTTGTTTAACCCTTCCTGTAAGTTTTACGTCACTTCTTTCTATCATGTAGGGTGGCTACTCTTTGATATGCAATAACTTTATAACATCGTTTTCTACTGCTTTGAACTTGCGCAAGTCTAATACATTTTGTATTTCGAAAAACAGTAAAGGGTTTATGTTCCAGACCATATTGCAAATGATGCCCCAGTAGAATTGACTTGTCGAAGGTAAATAGGCGTGGCCTGCGATCAACAAACTGCTGTTTGACTCGGCTGTAGTTATGATATTCCGTCGCCAACAGACGATCTGCTCTACCCGTCCTAAGTCTATCGGCTGAAATTCAGATACCTCAGCTTGGAGAAAATTGTGGTTAAAATATGTAGGGGTAAAGAGACATCGGTGAAATGAAAAAATCCGGTCCATATCGGTAAAGGGTGTGAAAGAGCGATAACTGGATTTTGAGGTAAAACCTTAACCCTTTTCATAACGCATGCTTTCCCTTTATTCATGTTTGGTAACAATATTATAATCTACTGAATTGCAGGTAAGGTGCTCCTATTCGTGTATCCAAATAAAAGAATATGGAACATAAGTCCTGCCCTGCACGGGAACCCCTTTTGTGCTTAATGTAAAGCTGAACCTTGGTGTTAATGGAATGGTTGTTACTCGCCTGACCTCTGATTCGAGCTGTGGCATGAAAATAACATCTATATTAACCCATTCTCACACAATCCTTCCTTTTTACACCCCTCAAAAATAGTTCTGGAAAACACTGTGGAAAATAAAGAAATTGCTTGTTACCAGCAATTTCAGCATTTTCCAAATTTTTTTCTACCGAGAGTAACTAAAGACTGTAAGAATGTCAGCAATGTGTTATTGTCGTCTGAAACTTCTTTGAATTTGGAACGGTCTAAAATTTGACTGTTTGACAATGGGTTAAAATTTAGCCCATCGCACGATAATGAAGCATATCGGAGTCCATAGCTGACCAGTAATAGCCGAAGTTTACTCTATTGCCGGCTCACTAAATGTCACCGAGACTCGTAAAATTAGATCTGCTTTGAGGCGTAACCAGGAGAACTGCCGTGTCGGTTGAACTTGACCTTTTGTCGTTTCCGAGGTTGCATGTTAAATATAACATATATACTGGTTTCAAAGACAAGAGAGTAGATAAGATAGATATATTGAAACGATTGTATATACCATTGTAAAATCTGCAAGGACTTACATAAAAGCATCGGTCGAATCTTCGGTAAGCTATCTCGACCATATCTGTTAACCCAATTTCGTTATTGATGGATTGCTGGCCTAGCCCACTGAGCTCACGCAGAAGCTCCACTTCCATCTCTGTTAACCCATTCACACACGGCAAAAATTTAGACTGGTCCAAATTGAAAGGAGCTACATACGACAATTTCAAGTTGATGGAATTTTATTTCTTTTTTTTTTTCGTCTTTTTGGATAGAAATTTTTCGAATAATGAAGAATTTGCTTGATACAAGCAATTTCTTATTTTTCTATAGCTTTTTCTCAAGACGCGTAAAAAAGGGGGATTGTGTGAGAATGGGTTAAAAGGCCTTATTCTGTCATTTTAATGGCCATGCAGTAACCGATATAACAAAAAAGTAAAACGGTTGGTTGGCGATCTAAACGTCGTAACTACAGCTTGAATGTTACGTGATGTAGGCATATGTCGCAGTTCAAAGTTCACTTCCGGTCTGAATGAATGAATGGGTTGGTCGATTGATTTGTTGATTGACAATCACGACCCGTCAGTTATGCACAGACGCTACATTTCTCCCCCCAAACAACTTTAATTAAATTAATATGCCATTCTACCGTATAGTGTATATCAACTTGATTCAGGATTTCAGTAACAATCCTTACACTCATTATAACGCCCTCCCTCTTATTGGCACAAACCAGACTGTAGTTACGGTGTCTAAAAGTAAACCAAGGTCACCACGCTATTATCCTGCATTTAGACTTGAATGTGTTAAAAATCTAACCGGAGAAAAGTTGCAATAATGGCTGCAATGGCTAGCTTGTTAAAAGAGATTTCTATTTTACCGCATTATTTTTCCGAGGCTACACATTTCAAACATGTTTCTGCTGACATCTCGTTAGCAACCACTAGTCTATTTTTGTCGTCTGGTAATTTGCTAAAGACTTGGCCAATATATTTGATTAGCCCATTCCTACACAAAGAATTTCTAGACTGGTCCAAATCGGTTATTCGAGAAATTCAAACAAATCTTTGTCTTTTTCGATAGAAAAAATATGGGGAAAATGCTTGTACCAAGTAATTTCTTCATTTTCTACTTTGTTTTGATGAACAATTTTCAGGGGCGTCAAAAGGTGGGTTATAGGTTAAAATCTTAACCCTTGTCGTGCTGTATAAATTACCCTACTTAATTGCTGTAATATCAAAGGGCTGAAAGCACTGATAGCACTTGTTGTTCAATAATCAATAATTCTTTTAGAAATCAATTTCATAAACAACTCTGGAAGGAAAAGTACAAGCAGGAGGTGTAAACTAAGATCAGCCTGCACTTATGTGCAGGCTGATCTTGGTCTACACCTCCTGCCAAAACCGGGATATTCCGGGTTCAACATGACAAGGGTTAAAATCACGATAAGTCTGTAAGTTTCTTTATCCTGTTAGTGACATTTCCATCAACTACATATGTGCGCCAAGTAAAGACTCAGATCGGCTTGGGCGTCCGCACAGTCTGACCAGGGACTTCACTACCCGATCTAAAGATACTAACTTAATAATTTCTGATGCGATGAACAAATATTCTAAATGCCCAGTGTGGCTGTCCAGGCTGATCATTGTCTGCGCTGTTCACGCTCATTTTAAATGGTCGGAAATGTCAATCAAGGGCTTCTGTATTCATATACGAAAATCGTCGGTGAAGATGAAGTTACGCAATTTTGCTCGCACACCGACGAAATGCATATTTGTATATCCCCCCCCCCTCGAGTATCAACATTGATTTTTGCATATACGAGCTGACCCATCAATGAAACACCGTGAGAAGATGATAGAAAACCAATAAACAAAGTTTCATCTCGTGCTACCAATCATTTAAGTCTTTGTGATTTTCAATGGTTATTCACCTGCAACCGTCCCTCGAATGTAGACCAGTATTATGTTTTTATCATCTTCTGGCAAAGGGTTAAAACCAACCCGTCTCCTCTATGGCATCTTTTGGTGCATCAAATGTACAGTATTGTGTCGTAATAATTCTGCGGTACAACAGCTGTCGGGATAGGAAAACAGACGCCGAACTATCGATTTCTATGGAAATACTATTGATCCAATTCGACCAACAAAGACAGCATACCGGTAGCAGAGTTTGCGGAACACTGTGTGAAATGACTGTGTACATAGGCTTAGGTAGGTCATAAAAAGGTGAACCGACTCCCTGACCAACCATTCCACGCGTTTACTTACCGACCGACCAATCAACCAACCAGCCAACCAACCAACCAGCATCCAATAAACAAACCAACCAAGCAAGCCTAAAGGGACCAACCACCGACAATTCAACCACAGACTGTCGCACAACCAAACATTACTGTTATTCAAATATATAGACATGTTATGGCTTTCAACGTGAGAAACAAGCTTGGTTCATTAAAAACTGTGCGCTTTCGCAAAAAGGTCGAGACTAATATTTCAGAAGCCAGGGAATTTATTATATGAGAGCGGTTTACCCTTTTGCTATTTGCCCTTTCTGTTTACTGTGTTCGTTTTTATGCAATGGAATCTTCTAGCTTTTCAGCTTGCTTTTTGCTCGTGACCAAGTTCCATTAAAAAATAGAAAGCATTGTAAAACATAGTGGAAAAAGGAGAATTGCTTGCCATAGACAGTTTCTCCTTTTCCCACGATGTTTTGCCCGAAAAACGAAAGGATCCTGTGGTAATTTGTTATAGCATATCATATATCTAACTCGATCAAAATAATACGTCGTTGGCAGTGTAAAATATCGTAACTTCAGCATGAATAAATCTGTAGTTACGACATTAAGAACACCCAACAATGAAAAGCTGATTAGACTTCTGTTAATTAAAAAAAAAACAAAATAAAACACAATAATGATAATAATTAATAAATTCCAATCCCATTTAGTACCTTACGAGACCAGGGTTTTGTTCAGTAAACCGTGACAGGGAACAACAAAAGAGTAGAATTTTGACCACAAAATTCATCTAAGGGTCAAAAAGAACAAAGCATACCGTCAAATCGAAAACACTGTTCGGAGACCCTTTAGCCCATTCCCACTCAGTCCCTCCTTTTTACGCCCCTCAACAAAAAAGCTTTGGAAAAAATTGTGGAAAATGAAGAAATTGCTTGGATCAAGCAATTTCTTCATTATCCACAATATTTTCTATCCAAAAAGACGAAAAAATTTAAAATTCCATCAACTTGAAATTGTTGTCTGCACATCCTTTCAATTTGGTCCGGTCTAAAATTCCACTGTGTTGGAATGGGTTAATGGTAATATTGGGTTCTTTCTTTCTCTCTATCCAGTGATAACTTTAGTGTAGGGTTGGGACGGCATCGTGACTTAGGGGAATCAAGGCGTGGGTTCAAATCCTCCCAAAGTTACTGGCCATATGTGCATGTCTTAGACAGCTTAGTAATACTTTTTTTGTCGAGATATATCTGACCTTCAAAGCGGCCTCTTACCATATAAAAGTTATTTCCGTTGATCGTCGTACGGTTGACCTATTTCGGTGTGTCAGTCAACCCTTTCCTGTCCAACAACGGGAATTTACGTAGCTGTTATTTTATACTTGAGAAAAGATTGTGTAAAAAGAAGAAACAAGCAATCTCTTCTTTTTCCACAATATTTCCTACCCTACTGAATAGTTATTTTCAAATTAAATCCACTTTCAATGTTCGTCTGTAAAGACTTTGAATTTGGACAGGTCTAAACATTCCAAAATACGGAAATGGGTTTAATATAATTCTACCTAACTATCATCATTATTGAAATACAACGCATGAATGACAGGTGCTAAATTACAAATGCCCCAGACTGTCCACTCTCGCTTCATATATGACGAATCGCAGCTGTCAATCAAATAGTCAATCGACTAATCAAAGTATTTAGACCGGAAGTGAAATTTGAACTCCAACATTGGCCGACATTTATATGATATATTTGATTATTTGGTGACTTAACCATCGTAACTACAGCTTATTCAAGTCGTGCGCTTTTTGTTGTAATATTTACATTAACTACACTTACATTCAGTTGTGAATCCATGTTGATATTGAACGAAGGATTGGGAACGGGGAGTATTAATGTGAAATTCTTATGATCAGCACTTTTTCACTTCCCGCTATGTTTTTAAAGCAAAATGTATACCCATAGTTTCCGGTGGCACGCCAAATTCGCTCTAGGTGCACCCAGTCTATACGTGTGTAGCAAACGAAGGGAATAACTTCAGATAGGATTGGATCGATATAACCCTTCTCTTTTGAGATATATAGATTCACACTTGTTGGAAACACATAGGGTGTGATATTCGATACTCAACGATGCCTGAAAGAAGGAAATATTATAAGTAACCTATATATTTTCTCCCATTCTCTTAATCTCCCAAAAAATGGAAATGTTGGGATTGATTCAGAAAGGATGGTAATCCAATATGTCTTAATCAACGGAAACCAGATTCAGGGTTAAAGGGTCAGCCTGATTTCCTTTTCACCACGGTTTCGGTTAACCCATTAACAGACGGCAACATTTTAGACTGGCCCAAATTGGAGGAATTTGCAGACGACAATTTACGGTTCATGGAACTTTAGCAATTTTCGGATTTCGGGGTACAAAACATTGTGTAAAAAGGAAGAAATTGCTTGTTACAAGCAATTTCTTCATTTTACACAATATTTTCCTAATTTTTTTTCTTAAGGGACGTCAAAAGCGTCATTATGTGGGAATGGGTTAAAAATGACACATGTTTTAAAGTCTTTCTGAACCGGAGCCAATCGGCCTTTAAATGTTCACAAAATCATACACGTCTTAGGTACTTTCCATGCAACTACAACTTAATTGAAACAATAAGATTTTGGAAATTGTCGTTGAAAAATGAGAAATTGATCGTTTGAATTTACTCGTCGATAGGCTACAAAAACAAAGGCGACATTAATGATAACGAAGCCTTATTATTTCCTGAAATCTTTTACAGTTGGATGGTTTATCTTTGTATTATTTTCAAACCATTTCACAACCGTATACAGATTAGTAAACGGGTACCAACACTAGACTATATAGACTCTGAGATGGCTTATCCAATGACACTCTTTAAAGACCAGTGGCGCTGCTTGGATTCTAACCAATGGTATTTGGGTCTACAGTCGCCGACTCGACCCGGCGAGCTCAGTCGGTAGCGTACTGTGCCCCGAATCCTCGGGCTGTGACTTTCAAACCCGGTTCGACCTACGTTCTTTCCGACATATGACCACAGTCATCGCAACATGGATCTTTTGTCTCTCACCAGTGAGCCAATCGACCGATCGCGCTTTTTTTTTTTTAACCCTTTCCTGTTTTTCAAAACTTTGGACTGGTCCAATGTGAAAGAAGTTGCAGACGACAACTAAAAGTGAGCGCTATTTGAAAAGTAACCAACCTCAAGTGTCGAAAATATTGTGAGAAAAGAAGAAATTGCTTGTGACAAGCAATTTCTTCTTTTCTCACAATGTTTTCTCAATAATAAAATCACAGGGACGCATAAACCAGGGATTGACCAGGAAAGGGTTAATCAAATCACCAGTCAACCAATCTAATCATTCATAGAGACTGGAAGTTAACTTTGAACTTCGACATATGCCGCCATGTATTGAATCATTTTTGTTGGTTTGGCGACTTAAACGTCGTAACTACAGCTTATTCAAGCTGTAGTTACGACGTTTAGGTTGCCACCCAACCTTTCTACTTTTTTATTGCATTCAACCGGGAACAAATTTCGCAAAATAACTCCGTTTAAAACCGAAGGGGGAGGGGGGGGGTCGCGTCAGAGTCAAAGAGCGGGACCAACGGAGAAAGTAGGCGGGTCAGCGATTGACCAATTATAAGATGTACGCCCGGGTTGGATAAGCAGCTCAGACTGAATCAATCGAGTCTACAGTCACAAGTGCGAATCCCCCAGGACTTTGTCGTAGGAAGGGTCTGTATCGCGTAAAGGGTTGGAATATGACTGTTATTATACAACTTGATAGATCGTGGCCCTTAACATTTAGGAAAAAAAAAAAAAAAAAGAAAAAAGATAAAAAACACAACACGCTTTAAATCATATGTTGTGGGTACACAGTAAATACCGCGTCAGAGTCAAAGAGCGGGACCAACGGAGAAAGTAGGCGGGTCAGCGATTGACCAATTATAAGATGTACGCCCGGGTTGGATAAGCAGCTCAGACCGAATCAATCGAGTCTACAGTCACAAGTGCGAATCCCCCAGGACTTTGTCGTAGGAAGGGTCTGTATCGCGTAAAGGGTTGGAATATGACTGTTATTATACAACTTGATAGATCGTGGCCCTTAACATTTAGAAAAAAAGCACAACGCGCTTTAAATCATATGTTGTGGGTACATAGTAAATACCAATGGTTCTCAATGGGTTCTTGAGCGTGTAAAGGTGCCAATACATCATATCGACCGTGTGCTAATATTAACCCATTACCAGACGACAAAATGTTAGAATGGTTCAATTTGAAAGAGGTTGCAGGTGAAAATTAAAAGTAAAATAAGTGCCAAATGTGTAAAAACATTGTAGGAAAATGACAAATTGTTTCTAAGAAGCAATTTCTCCTTTCCTCACAATGTTTTCCTTAGCTATATTTCTTTTGGTCGGGCTTCGAAAGGAGGAATTGTGTAATAGGTTGTTTAAAGGCCGGGGGGGGGTAGAAAAAAAATCATTTAAGCCTTTTTTCGCTTAGTCTAACGTTTTCTGTAATGAATTCGTAGGTTGTTAAGAACACGGAGCGATGAGGAAAACCAGCTTTTCCTTTCTTCAGGATACTAACCACAAAGTCGTTTGAACAAAGGATGATATTATGAAGTTTACCTATATTCTATAAATTCAGCCATATTCAGACTCGGAATGAACACGTTTCAGGGCGAAAACCTAGTAAATGTACTTAAGAAATGATGAGTCTGTGGTCCGATGGTTTCAAACTTGATCAAAACATTGCTCAGAACGGCATTAAGCCCCGATACAGACAAAAAAAAAATAGCAAAAGAGTAACACATGAATGATTCATTGTAGTATATTGAAAACATTTGGTTTTTGCTCATTCCAACAATAGATCTGTACCGGCGACAGGCCTATCTTTCCTGCATCGTCTCATTTACACAGGTCTACTCTTATTATTAACTCTAGGACAGTTTTTGATTAGCCCTAAACTGAACTCCCATTCCAATGTTTCGTGTAAGCCTGTCGAACGGTCGTTCTCCTTTATAGAACGTTGCAAGGGAGGTTAATCTCGAACCCGAGCGGGGCCTCGGCGTAATACATGGGAGAAGGGAACCCTTTACGATAACTCGACTCTTTTACTCCAGGAAACATCACAGTATCGCATTACAGGTGAGAGTTTCATATTAACAGCTAATAGTTCGCTTCAGATTTTGAGATTTTTACGGGACAAGGACATGAATAAATGGGCTACAAATATTTTACTTGATTTTTAGCATAACTTAAGTAACCGAGATATAAAAAATGTCGTATGCCCCGAGGGCACAATGTTGTCTGACTTACTACAACTCAGTTATCAGAGAACTAGCCACGGGTAAAGGTGGCGTGCAGTAAGCATCTGGTAACATGGATGACCGACTCAATTTGAAAGCTTTTCACGATAAAGAATGGCGATCAAAGGAAGAAAGTTAACCATTGTCCTACCGAATATTTATCCTTTCTTCATATTTTTTCATTTTTTCGTCAATATTGGATCAAATAGTTCTTCAACACTAAATAAAATGAAATAAAACTTAACAACAAAGCAGGTAGATTAAGATCAGACGAAGATAACTAAGACGACATTTCAGTATGAGTAAGAACTATACTAGCAATATTCTTATCAGAGTGATAAAAGGAGAAATTGATCGTTAATTTTTTCCTACAATCATCACGCGATAATTATCGACCTGGATTGTGTATTTTAACCCTTGTCATGCTGATCCAGGAATATTCCTCCCTTGATGATGGCTTTGGTAGGTGTATAGACTAAGATAAACATGCACAGACGTGTAATGGTGTTCAGAAAAATCTAAAATACAATGAAAAGAGGACAAAAAATCAGCAGGAGAAGGATTAACAGAGACTGAATGCCAGGCAAGTTGTGATTTTCCCATGGTTCTTGTCCTTAAGTTGGAATCCGAATTATTTAATACAATATACATTTTACTGACTTAACCGATTCCCACATAACATAATATTCAGCTCGGGTATAACTTGAAAGAAGCTGAAGACGACAATTTCAAGTTGATGGAAATTTATACTATTTTGTCTGTTAGGATAACAAAAACTTTGTGGACAATGAAGACTTCATTTCCACTTTTTCCAAAGCTTTTTTTCCAAGGCTTGTGGGCGTAAAAAGGAGGGATTGGGTTAAACTTTACATAAACGAAAGCCAATTTATTTGTATTTCAGTACCCGAAGAGCTAGTAATATCATCTTAGTGGTTTTGAAAATATCACATTTTGTTGCCGTCTAACGAACGGACGAATCGCTGGCCCCGCCCACCGAGCTCCGACAGGTGATTCAACATAGATATTAAACGGCGTTCAGTTATGGCAAGTAACATGTAATAAAAGATACAATGGTTGGTTTACGACCTAAACTACAGCTTGCATGAATAAGCTGTAGTCACGTTACGACGTTTAAGTCGCCAAAACCAACAGAAAATACTTCACTGATTGAATTTAAACCAATGTTGGAGTTCGAAGTTCACATCCGGTCAAAATTAAACGGATGTGATTGGTTGATTGATTCTTTGATTGACAGCTGCGACTCGTCATTTGTCAAATACTGATTGGCCTTTGTCAAAGTGTCAGCTTAACGATAATCAACATGCACGAATTTCTGTTAGTACCGAGACAGACTAAATTCAGTTTTGCAAGAATGGACTTTCCCTTCGAAAAAAGCACTCTTTCGATACTGACTAGGGCATGCATATTTCACAATTCGATCGATACAAGAAAAATCGCGAAATTCCCAATTGTTATTATGGCTTTCAATGTCACTTTCAAATTTTGTTCGGTAGCTTCATTGCTAATTTCGCTTATTTGTGACAAATGGTTACCAGGCAAGGCCTGATACGTTATCCCGTCTATTTTTTCCAACCATGGAAATTCGATGTGGCGCTAGTTTTCATTAAGTTTTCCCCAACCTTTCCCTACAATTATAGATTTGATACGATTTATGGCCCTTCGGACAAAAACGGACCTCTTGGCTGGTACAAATAATATTGATCTTTGTCAGATTGTGCAGGATGACCAGGGTTGAAGTTCGAAATCTAGAATGATCATCCTTGCTTACAATATAATTTCTCGGTTAACGAAAATATTGACCTCTGCTGGATCTAATGACTTTTCTTTTATTTGTTTACCGAACACCGACAATTTCCCATTTGCCGGATGGGTCACATGTTAGAACGAACAGTGCTTAACTTTTCTCGAAGAATGCGAAATTAAAACGATTTGGTCTAGAGTTAACAAGTCTTACTACAGTCCCAAGGTCGATTCCCTGCTGCCAGAGCCTCTTCTTTCACCCATCCCAGCGCAACAATATTTCAGAAAAATAATTTCAAGTTGATGGAATTTTAATATTTTTCGTCTTTTCGGATAGAAAACATTGTGGATAATGAGGAAGTTGTTTGAAACAAGCAATTTCTTCATTTTCCACAATGGTTTCCTAACCTTTTTTCTTAAGGGCGTAAAAGGGAGGTATTGTGTGAGAATGGATTGAACTATAGAGATGCCGTCTCCACATGACCTTGGTTGTTGAGTAGAACAAAAAAGCTATATAATCTTGCAGACGTTCGGCAAAAAGAAAGAAAATCTTGATTATTTTTTTTTCTTTTAGCCACAATGTCCCTGGTCGATAACGACCAATATTAGATATAACAATGTATTTGCAAACGTCTCCACAGCTAAAATAACTGGAATAGAATAAGATATAAATTGTTCATTGTACACAATTTCAGCTTTGTTAGGATGCCTGATGCATGGTAAAAAATTACGTCGGTTAGACGCAAAAGGTTTTCAAGCAATAAAGGGTTCACAATAGTAGGGGAATATTTTCTGCGTGAATATTGATTGGGTTTTGACCCTTCACAAAAACGCCTTTCGCTTTGTTTGCCCTGAAAAAGGGGCAAGTCGAACTAAAACTGAATGTTGAACCAATTTCCATACGACTCCTCGTTGCGACACCTCTGAAAATATATTCAAGAGAAAGGAGATTTTTTTATTATATTAATTTATCTTTTAGTCACATTTTTTCCCCAAAAATGTATTTTTGGGACAATGACTCTCTTCAATTCAACCCTTTCCTGTTGAATTTATGGTTTTACGCCCTGTGATTTCATAATTGAGAAAACTTTGTAGAAAAAGAAGAAATTGCTTGTGTCAAACAATTTCTGTTTTTCTGCAATAGTTTCTACCCTACTCACTGGTTATTTTTTCAATTTAAATCGAACTTCAGTTTTCGTGTACAAAACCTTTAAAATTGGACAGGTCTAAATCATAGCAAAACAGGAAAGGGTTACACAAGGCTATAATCGTGTCCTCTGGTAATGGAGTGATCACCGCATTCACTGTTGGGGGCCAACAAGGAGAGATGCTATGTAAAACAGGGGTTAACAAGCGTGAACAAGCAGCCTGATTCGAAATTACATATTATCTGGAAAAAGATGACTAAATCTTACTAACTTTATTTAGCCATCACTGTCTCACGACGTTGAGATATTTCGAAAAATGAAAAAAAAAAAAAAAAAGGTTGGAAATGATTTGTCTTCCATTTTTTCACACAACAAATCCATTCTTTTATTATTTCAAAATGTGGGATCGTATTTTAATTGGTTAGCCAGTTTCTAAAAGATTTAGAAAATTATCGCATTGAATGGAATATAGTATGTAAAGGAGAAATTGCTTGTTACAAGCTATATTTCTCCTTTATGTATCCTGTATTGTAATCCCTCAAATGCTCTGTTTTTTTTTCAATTTCACATGTCGCTACTTTCAATAATTACTATTACAACGAAATTCTTAAAATGAAGTGAAGGGAATCAAACCGTGGCAACCTTTCACGTACAAACCTTGATTTTCCTATAAAGAGCATTTTCTCCTTTACAAACAATGTTTTCAATCATATAGGATGGTTACTTTATGAATTGTACTTACTTTATTATGTTCACTTAAACCCATTGAATTTAAGATAGTCTAAAATATTAAACAAAAAATGTAAAGGGTTAAAAAACAAGAACATGTTTCATCAGCGAGTACTGGCCGCAAAATACACCAAGGGAAGAAATCATGCTTGCTTTTCATATGATGTCGTAAGTTGTCTCCCTTCACCAAATGATGACAGGGCCGTTAGCCATAACGAGCCCACTTCAGGAAATGAATGCCAGTTTCTAAAGTGACTCTAGTACCGACATTCATCACGGAGAAAACAATTCTGGCGAAGTTGTGAAATTTCTACTTTTGCCACGATGTTTTCTTGAATATGAAAGTCAAAGGGACGTAAATACCAGGGATTGTACAGGAAAGAGCTAAAACACACACTGAGACACGATTGTCTCCTCTATGACGGACCATAAAAAAACAATGGTACTTTAATCTCGACATAAACAAATCTTTGAAAGTTGAGGCAAAAAACAACAAAATTTACCACATATATTTATTCAATAAATAATAACAAATGCACTATTTAACTGTATACCATAGAATATATCAACAAGTATACACAAGGAAAATAAAAACATTGAAACCATAATGGGTTACTAGAGCTTTTAGTAACAAGGAAATGGATTTGATGATACTTTTTTATTGGAATAAACACATTCCCACACAATCCTTATTTTTTATGCCTCTACAAAAAAGGTAGAGATAACATTTTGGAAAATGAAGAAATTTCTTATAACAAACAATTTCCTCATTTGCCAAAATGTTCTCTATATATTTTTAGAATTTCATCAACGTGAAATTGCAACTTCTTTCAATTTTGACCAGTCTAAAATTTAGTTGTTTGGTAATGGGTTAATACAGTGCCGAGAGTATAAATCCTCAGATATTTGTGAACTGTGCAGGCCTATGTGGGCACTTCTTCCCTTCACTTGAATCCTCTGTATATAAACAAAATAGGAGAGTTGCCATTTTCAAATTGAGTTTATCAAAAATTGATGGATTGATGTTTTACTGCGCATCAACAGTTGTGGTCATTTAGTGCTAAAAAATTAACCCTTTCCTGTTTTATGAAATTTTAGACTGATCCAATTTTAAAGTTGCAGCTGACAATGAAAAATGCATGCAGTTTGAAACCTGACCATCCTATGTGGTAGAAAATATTGTGGAAAAATGAGAAATTGCTTGTTACAAGCAATTTCTCCTTTTTCCAAAATGTTTTCTCAAGTATAAAATCACAGTGATGTAAAACCTGGGTTTTTCCAGGAAAGGGTTATGGAAAGTATATAGAAAAATACAATGACAAACACAAGACAAATACCAAAATTGAAAAGCTAGTTCATTTTTACTGTAGGGTTGACAAAATTGGTGGAAAATATATGTAGGTTGTATTAAGTACATTCTTTTTTCCCGACTATATTGTATTTTTTCAAATTTGATATCAGTCATAAAAATTCAGAATTTTTTATTATTCTACCATGGTGTCGTATATATTTTCCACTGAAATTAAATGATCAAATCCAAAGACTAATGAAATGTTTGCTGGCAATCATAACCTCTGCACTATAGTCTGAAAACGTCATTTCAATTAAACATATCTCTTGTAAATAGCACACCAAAATTGTTTTTTTGTAGTAACAAATGAATGGTTGGCTTATGTGTATTCATAAATGCACCTTTTTCATTTGTGGAAAGTACCAATTGCTATTTATTTCGATTTAAACCAGGTTCTAATTCTATTTTGTAACAAGATTCATTTCTAAAATTGTAAATGAAGGAAAAACGTAAAATTACTGACTGGTGAGCAAATGGTTACCTAAAAATTTTCTGTTGAATAAATAGAGAAAGTTGTTGAAAAAAAGACAAAGATGAGAAATTTTAAACTTTTCACTAGTACATGTAATAGAATTACTTAAATCATTTCTTAAGTAGCCCAGGATCAAACCACCATGTTAACAGAAATCGAATACAAACTCACAAAATATCTATACATTAAAAGTAAGATAACGCACAAATGGAATGTAAGATTTCAAAAATCAATGTACAGTATATCACACATTAGTAATTCCATTTAAAGCCTTTCCAATAAAATCTTTCTTTTTGACACCCTGAAGAAGTATAATTTTGGAAAACTTCGTGGAAATGGAGAAATTGCTTGTGAAAATTTACGAATTGTTGCCTAATTTAAGCGCTCTTTGAAATAATGTCTGCAACTTCTTTCTATTAGGACCAGCCTAAAATTTTGTAGTCCCGTAATGGTTTAATGAACTGATCGTTCAACCAGATCAATGTATCATGGTGCCTAACTTAGCTGTATAATTCTTGATGGTGATTGAGATGATTTGTTTATGAAACACAACTGTCCTGCCCTTTACGTCAGTGAATGTTGTTCTCTGACATTTATGTCAAGTATTTTTGTCGGTTTGGAAACTAAAAGCCATTACTTAAACTTATTCAAACTGTGGTTACAATATTTAGGTCGCAAACCAACAATAACCTTTTTGTTTTATGTCCCTAGCAATATTTTTTATCAACAATCATTTTTTGATATCTCAGTTGGAACTGATGTGTCAGGGGTCAGTTGAGCTAGCCAGCAATCCATCAAGCTATTTTGACCTTGAAATGAACAGATGGGTATCAATACAAGGAACTCTCACACAAAATAGCAGCCTTGTAACTGGTATCAATGAATGCAATTTCATTTCTTATCAAGCTTTTTTTCTCTATCATGTGATATTCAAAATATTATCAACTTGAACTTGTCATCTGTAACTATTTTGAATTTTGACCTGACATTCTGACTTTTGGTAATGGGTTAACCCATTCTTGAACAAACACAATTTTAGACTGATCCAAATGGAAAGAAGCTGCAGACGACAATTTCAAGTTGATGGAATTTTAATTTTTTTCGCCTGTTGGGGTAGAAAACATTGTGGTGATACAAGCAATTTCTTCATTATCCAGAATGTTTTTCAAAGGTTTTTCTTGAGGGGCATAAAAAATTCAGGATTGAGTGGAAATGGGTTAAAGGAAATCTTTATAGCAAAATATAAGATTTTTAGCAATTATTGACACAGATAATGCCATTGTTATACCACAGATTTTCTATGAAAACAGCCATGTCATACCTAAAAACACTTTCATAAAATACATGTACAAGACATTTACTATCATTTTACATTTAGTCAGAGAGATGATGTCATTGACATTGAACTAGAGCTTTCAGAGGACAGCAATGCTTTACTGTTCTGAGTGCTGGATAGTGAAAGCAATTCAACATTGACATACGGCATATTACCTAAGTAGTAATAGAGATATATCTTTCAAATAAAATTTTGGGTCCAACAAGAATTTGCAAGTCCAAAAAGGGTATAAACTGCACTAAAATATATATAATTGTAATGAATCTTTGCCTAGAAGAAGAAATGACGGTCACAAATGCATGTGCATAGTTTCAAAGCAATAGCATTAGTAGAAAGAGAGTTATTAAAGATATTTAATAGTTCCACATAAGGTTTAACCAAGAATTTAGAAGTCCGAAAAGGGTTAAAATTCCACTACATGAATGTCAGAGTAATGAAACCTTGTCTAGAGGGTGATATAATAGTCACAAAAACATGTGCAAAGTTTCAGTGCAATGGCATTAGTAGAAACTGAGATATGACACTTGCACTTAAGGTATAACTAAACCATTACGCTGACTCTGGTGCTGACGCCCGGGTGACTGGAAAAGCCCCCCCCCTTTTTCTTTGAATAGCCGAGCTAAAAAGTGGGAATGGCCGGAAACCAATTGAGAGTGGCCTTCCATTCTTACAGTACATGTATTTGTTTTTACCGTTCAACCCACTCCCACACAATCCCGCCTTTTGACGCCCCTCAATAGAGTGAGTTAGGAAAATGCGGAAAATGAAGAAATTTCTTGTAACAAGCAATGTCTTCAGATTTCATCAACTTGAAATTGTCCTCTGCAGCATTTTTCAATTTGGACCAGTCTAAAATTTTGTAGTCTGGTAATGAGTTAGCCTTTACACTTTTACTAGATTTTCTAATACTCAAGAGTCAATCTGTATAATATTTCAGAAATATAGTCCCAGTTGTACCAAGACTGGATTTCTTTCCAAATAATTTACATATTGTGGCAGTCAATCAAATAAATTCATTGACCAATCAAATCATTCTTTAAGACTGAAATTGAACTTTGAACTCTAACATTTATTTTAAGCTTATTTGTTGGTTTGGTGACCAAAACATTGTAACTATAGCTCATTCAAGCTGTAGTTATGATATTTAGGTCACGAACCCATGATTTACATGTTATTTTATGTCCCTGAGCACATAATTTACAAAATAATGTCATTTATTAATTCAGTGGAGCTTTCTCTTTGATGGTAAGTTGGTGTGGCCAGTGCTTCATCTTATAACAGTTCTCAGTCTCAGTTTATGGGGCTGTGTCATGAATTGTCAGGACACCCATTTTCAATAAAACAATCAACATGCATTGTATATCTTAAATCATTACTATATAATCCAGTATTTTGACACGCTGAAAAAAACCCACCCTGCAAAACATTATAGCAACCAAAAAATGCTTTACCACAATTTGTCTTTCCTATTTCATTTTTAAAAAAAACATATTCTAAAATGAATTGTTGTCAGCAATGTCTTTGCATTTGGTTTTGATTGATTGATTGGGGATTAACACCACTTTTAACAGTATTTCAGTCATACCGTAGCAGCTGGAGCACCTAACAATGGATTCCTGGTATTTCTCCCACCAGTACTACCACTACATCCTTTTCTAGCCTCCAGCTGCTATCCCACTTAGGTTTACGATTATCCACCCATTGGTGAGAGACAAATGTCGGAAAGGATATGTGCCGCCGCCTGGGATTGAACCAATGACAACCCATGATTGAAGATAAGGAGTCTGACGCGCTACCTACTGCGCTATGACGGCGGCATCTTTGCTTTTGGACAAGTAGAAAATTTTGTGATATAGTGAAGGGTAAAAGTGAAATTATCTCTTTTCTCATTATGTAAATCAGTGAAAATTATTATCCATGACTAGAACAAATAAGCAACCTCTAATTTTCTACCAGGCATCAAGTCTAAATTAGAATTTTGAAAAATGGTGAGTATAGGAGAAGGTCTTCTTCTTTTTCCATAATCTTTTCTTTCATAAATGTATGTATTCTTATTTCAATTACTTTGGATATGTTTAACCCATTCCCACAAAATCCCTCCTTTTTATGTCCCTCAAGTTACAAGCAATTTGTTCATTATCTATAATGTTTTCTATCAAAAAACACTAAAAAATTTCCATCAACTTGAAATTATTGTCTGCATCTTCTTTTGACTTGGATAAGTCTAATTATTTGTTAACCCTTTCCCATTCTACTACGGGATTTTACGTTCCTGTGATTTTATACTTGAGAAAACATTGTGGAAAAAGAAGAAATTGCTTGTATCAAGCAATTTCTCCTTTTTCCACAATATTTTCTTCCACATAGGATGGGTTCATTTCAAATAGCATCCAGTTGTCATTGTTGTCTGCAATCTCTTTCAATTTGGACTAGTCTAAAATTTCAAAAAACTGGAGTGGGTTAAGTGAGAATTGGTTAACCTATTATCAGACAACAAAATTTACATAAATCCATATCAAAAAAGCTTACATCATCAGTCCAATTAGTATTACAACCTTGAGTTTTTATTGAATTAGTACCATATATGAGGGAAAGAAGAAATTGTAACCAATTTATTCTTTCCCTGGAATGATTTTTCCTGTTAGGTATTCAATATAAATATACCTACATTAATTGACCAATCATGACTGCCAATCAAAGAATCGAATAATTTTTTGTAGACTGGAAGTGAATCATGAACTCCAACATTGACCTACATTTATGTGAAGCATTTTTGCTAATTTCGCTTCCAAAAATGTAGAAGGTATGCTCCAGATTGTTGAAAGCGGCGTTAAACCACAAACAAATTATTCAAGCTGTAGTTACGGCATTTATGTCACAGACAAACATTTTTGTCTCCTCATGTTACTTGCCATAAATTTTGTAAAATGACACCTGTCAGTGTCAAATATGGTACTGTTAGATTACATTATTTCCTCATTAAAACTGTGTAAAAGTATAAAGATTGATAGTATTAAAAAGAACACATTTGATAAAAACATTTGTTTTCAGACAAACCTGTAAGCAATTTTTATCTTAAATTATACCAACGCAATTCCATTTTTGTTATTCTTCAGGGGCGTCAAAAAGCGTCACTGTGTTGGAATTGGTTAAGATATCAAAAATATCTCTACAGCTCAAAGCAAACACAAGGTGTCAGATTTACAATAATTCAATTTTGTTTGTCTATCAAGATTCTAGTGTTTTGGATCCACTGAAATTATTTCTTATACTTTGAAAATTTCGAGCACACTATTATTTTCTATACCTGCAAACAAGGTACATCTATGAAGTTTTACTCAAAACTAGTAAATATTTGCTTTGTTTAACTGGATGGCATTAGATTACAAGGAAACAAAGAGAATTTTTTTCCAAATTGTAGCATTAGTGTAATTAAGGTATGGTGTCTGTGGTCGAGAGGTAGAGCATGGGCTTCCTGATCAAGAGGTCCCGAGTTCGATTCCCAGGAGTGGCTATCGATCTAGGTTCTGTCATTGGCCCAAACTTTCAACGCGAGTACTGGTGCATTTTCCAGGAAGCAGAATCGAGAGGGATTAATCTAAGTTTGAAGATCTTGTTTCCCAATTGATGTAAAATAAACAGGGTTAAAGTAAACTAAGGTATGAACCTAAACAAGAGGGCCGTTGGCCCTGGGGCGCTCACCTGAGATAAAGGCTCCTTTTCTTTCAACAGTCTAATTTCATGTTAAGGTTAGGATTATGAAACAAGTGGGCCACAATTACATATAAACACTATTAACTTGGGGATCCAAGTCTAAATTACAAATTCCAAGGCTTTAGTGCTGATTTGAAAGAAGGAAAAAACTTTTTCCATGAGTTATAATTTCAGAAATAAGAAAGAAGTCTGTGAACTGATGCTTCATGCCTATACCCCCCCCCCCCGGGTCGGCCCCTGGAGACCCGAGGATCATGATTTTAACTATTTTGTAAGAGATCAATATACTGATGCTTCATGCAAAATATATAGGCTCTACGCCTTCTGGGTCAGGAGGAAAAGATTCTTAAAGATTATTTTGAAATTTCACTTTTGTTGCCATGGCAACCAGAGTTTAAAATGAATTTCAATTCTTTTAGCTAATTTTAAGGGGGACCATCTAAGGTACATTTCTGCCAAATTTGGTTCAAATTTGCCCAGAAGTTTGGGTGGAGTTGTCATTTAAAAAATCGTTCCTTATTTCAATATAACACCCCCCCCCCCAGGGGCTCTGCCCCTGGGGACCCGAGGATCCTGATTTTAGCTATTTTGAAAGAGGCCAATATACTGATGCTTCATGCAAAATATCAAGGCACTACGTCTTCTGGGTCAGGAGGAGAAGATTTTTAAAGATTATTTTAAAATTTCACTTTTGTTGCCATGGCAACCAGAGTTTTTAATGGATTTCAATTCTTTTAGCTATATTTGAAGGGGACCACCTAAGGAACATTTCTGCCAAATTTGGTTCAAATTGGTCCAGTGGTTTGGGAGGAGATGTCATTTAAAAAATCGTTCTTTATTTCTATATAAACCCCACCCCCCTGGGGCTCTGCCCCTGGGGACCCGAGGATCATGATTTTAGCTTTTTTGAAAGAGGTCAATATACTGATGCTTCATGCAAAATATCAAGGCTCTACGCCTGCTGGGTCAGGAGAAGAAGATTTTTAAAGATTATTTTAAAATTTCACTTTTGTTGCCATGGCAACCAGAGTTTTTAACAGATTTCAATTCTTTTAGCTATTTTTGAAGGGGACCACCTAAGGAACATTTCTGCCAAATTTGGTTCAAATTGGCCCAGTGGTTTGGGAGGAGATGTCGTTTAAAGAAATTGTTGACGGACGACGCACGACGGACGGACGCCGGACAAAAGACGATCACAATAGCTCACTTGAGCACTACGTGCTCAGGTGAGCTAAAAAGTAATCTCACTAATATATAAATCCAATTCATGTAGGTTCATACCTTATTACTTTGTTAGTTTTCTCTATCAAAAATGAGCGTCCTGATTGGCCCCAAAGATTATCTATAACTCCATGAACAAAACCCTAGTATTCAGCTATTTTGTATGCTTGCAAGAAGATAGTTCCATAAAAAAGTTATAAAAATTTGTTAGATATTTGTTCCATTTGTTTGATGCCATCAAATTACATGAAATGAAGAGAAGATGAAGAGAATGTTTTTTGTTTTCATGGAGGTATGAAAACAAAATTTTCTATTCATCTCTTAAACAAAACAAAAATATTCTCTTCTTTTTTACATACATGTATTGCCTATTTATCATCCATATGAATGGGAAACATTAACACCCTTGACTTCATAAAGGACAGATTGGGCAAGGATTGGACAACTTTATGAGCTTCTTTGCCGATATTTTCATCTCGTGTATTTGCCTTATAAGTGGAGCTTGTCTTTAGGTTGGCTAGTATATTCTCGAGTGGTTGAATGGATGGTTTGTGTAATGCTGGTGGGTCAGGCTTCAGAAATTCTGATTCTAGGTCTGAAATTAAAGTGATTCGTTAATAGATGCCAAAAAACACAGAAAAGAACCATAACTATCACACAATGCTTCAAACCTAATTGATCGATAGAATGGGGTTTAATAGTAATTACCACATAAAGAGGTTTGAAAGAGATTGTGAGAAAAGGGGATTAATTGAATGGGGTTTAACACCACTTTTAACATTTTTCAGTCATATTGCGGCCAGATCACGTAACCATAGATTCCTGAGTATTCTCACAATCTCCTTCAAATCTTATCTCTTTATGTTGTAATAATTTAATCTTTAGTTTCGTCTATCAAAAACAGGCGTTCTGATTGGTCGAAAAAAAAAAATTCATAACTCCATGAACAAAATTTTGAGCACGCAGTCATTTTGCATGCTTCCGCACAAAATAGTCCCATACAAAAAGGTATCAAAATTTGTAAAGTTGTTGCCTTTGTCACTCAGTGCTATTAAATTATAAGAAATGAAGAGAATCTTTTTTGTTTTCATGGAGGTATGAACCGAAAAACCTAATCACACACTGTATGAATCCGCTTGGCGTATTCATACAGTATGATTAGGTTTTTCGGTTCATACTTCCATTCTCTTCAACTCTTAAATAAATAAAAGGGTTTTACTTTCAGTTGTCAAGCAGAAAGTTACTCCTAGTATCATCTTGTCTATATTTTGGGTAAGAAGCTCCACTCTGATATGAAACATTGTTATTTTGCAAAATTTGTGGCTAGTCACACGTAACAACAAGAGGACCATGATAGTCCTAGATTGCTCACCTGATTTGTCTGCTGTTAAAAAAAAATGAAACTAGAGACAAGTAATTAAAACCAGTTTCATGAAGATTGATCCAAAATAGTGACTTCTATGTTGTGAACAAAGAAATTGTCATTATGGCCCCTTTACCTGTGTTATCCTATAGAACTTTCGCGTAGTCTATAAGGTTCATCTTTATGACCTAACAATTTCCTGCACCAAGTTTCATGACAATTGAGCCAAAATTATGACCCCTAGAGCGTTAACAAAGAAATTGTCATTAAGGCCCCTTTTCTTGTGTTTTCCAAAAGAACCTTCCTATAATCAATAGGGTTCATCCTTGTGACCTAACAATTATTCTGGCCAATTTTCACAAAAAATTGAGACAAAATTGTGGCCTCTAGCGTTACCCAAAGAAATTGTCATTAAGGCCCCTTTTCCTGTGTTTTCTGTTAGAACCTTTCCATAATCAATAGGGTTCATGCTTATAACTTACAATTATTCTGGCAAAGTTTCATGAAGATTGTGCCAAAATTATGACCTCTAGAGTGTTAACAAAGAAATTGTCATTAAGGCCCCTTTTCCTGTGTTTTCCAATAGAATCCAATGGAGATCAGTTGTTGTTTCTAACTAGTTGCCCATCTCACATGCACATACCCCTTGTTTTTTGCCTATTGGTGAGAGACAAAAGGTACATGCCAAATGTCCAATGAAAGTTGACCAAGTAGTTTTTAACAATTTTTCAGTCATATTGTGGAGCATTTGACAATGGAATCCTGGTATTTTTAACACCAGTATTACCATTAAATTCTTTCCTAGCCTCTATCTGCCATCCCATTTAGGTTAAGGATCATCTACCCATTTGCAAGACAAAATGCAGTAAAAGATATGTGCTGTCGCCAAGATTCCAATCCACAACACCCAGGGTTCCAACAATTTTCTGCTTGCAAAATTAAAGACTTTTATCAGGATATTTATAAAATTCAAGATTTTTTTTCATCGACAAAAAACCTAAAATACTTCAAAAGTTTTTATCAAAAGCTAGTTATATCATGCATCTTTTATTTTTATGAAAATTTGGTTGCTCCCTCTAGTGGAGGAACAACAGTTAATTTACAGTACAGCAAAGACTTGCTCTGGTTTGTAATAGACAACATTACATAGTTAAAGCAAGGATTATTATGAGACTGATTGTTGAGTCCCTGAGACCCCATTTTATTGATGTAAAAATAAAACCCTGAACTCTGTCCAGAAAACTACAATCATACAAAACAATTGATAAATTTGATTGTTTCTAGACATGTAGATTGTCACTATGTTGTTAATGATGATAAATTTTGATGTCTATTTACCCTGAGTTTGCATTTTCAATGAATTGAATTGGAGTCCATTTATTACTTTCGTATCCATATTCAAATCATTTTGGGTTACTGGTACACTTGTGGCTTTTGATTTCTCCTAAATGTTTGTTTTATGTACTCCAATCATATATTTTGAAAAAATGGACACCTACCTCCAATCCCGGCATAAAATTATGTACCATGCTTGTATTTTTTTTGTGAAGCAAATACCAATTTCTCTTTCTTGGCAGACATTGTGATGTAATAAAGCATCCCCATGTAATTTACACTGTATGATAAAACCTTACAGGTGGGGGGATACTTGTCATGGACTTTGAGTCCTGTGTCTTTTATATATCAAGAGCAAAATAAGTATCACCCCAAAATTTGTCTCGTAATCAAATTGATTTGTCTTTTTCCGATTTTTCCGAGTTTTTTTTTAAAAGATATCACAAAAACGAGACATTTTCCCGGCCAGGAAAGAGTTTCACAAAATTCCCAACCTTTTCCCCTTTATTCCTGTAGTGTGGGAACCCTGGAAATCCCATCATTGAAGGTTGGGTGTCTGACGCATTTCCAACTGCGCTATGGTGGAAGCCCTGATGTACTCACAGATACAACACCAAAGTAATGGCCCCATTGGCCATTGTCAGTCAGATTCATGCCTAGTTTGATTGAAATTGGCCCACTGGTTTGGGAAGATGATGATTTTTAAAGATTTCAAAATCAAAATAAGCCCTGCCACGTCATGCCCATTTTTGGGGTCAATCAAAATTTCACAGTTCTAAGAAGGATCACCCAAAAAAGATTCATGCCAAGTTTGGTTGAAATTGGCCAAATGGTTACTGAGGAGAACAAGAGTAAAATTTCAAAGTCAAAATAAGCAACACCCTGCCACATCCATATTTGGGGTCTATCAAAATTTCGTTAACAACTTTTGAGAAGGGTCACCCAAGGTAGATTTCTGCCACGATTGGTTGAAAGCGGCCCAATGTGACTGAGGAGAAGAGGTGTAAAGATTTCAAAGTCAAAAACTGCCCCGCCCTATCCCACCATATTTGGGGGTCAATCAAAATCTCGCAAACAAATTTTGAAAGGGTCACCTAAGGAACATTCACGCCAAGTTTGGTTGAAATTTGCCCAATGGTTAGTGAGGAGAAGATGTTAAAAGATTTCGAAGTAAAAAACTCCCCCACCCTGCCACGCCCATATTTTGGGAGTCAATCAAAATTTCGCAATCAACTCTTGGAGAACTTCTGCCAAGTTCGGTTGAAATTGGCCCAGTGGTTACTGAGGAGAAGATGTTTAAAGAATTGTTGATGCTTTCTGACTGATGACGCACGATGGACAACAGGTGATCACAAAAGCTCACCTTGAGCATGTTGTGCTCAGGTGAGCTAAAAATACCTTCAATACTATCCCAAGAAACCTATGTCCCAAATAGGAGCCATGTATCTTCAACATCTCTTGAGTAACAGCAAAATGTAAAGTGTTTTCTTTAAGCTGACCTTGATAAGTGACCATTGACCTTTATTGATAATCTTGACCTTACAATAAACTAATTTCTTAATGACACAAGGAACCTATATCCAAAATATCAGCCATGTATCTTAAGAGGTAATAGATTAACAGCAAAATGTTAGGTTTTTCGCATCAAGTTTAATTACAGCTTGGAAATAGACAGACAGACAGACATTCAACAGTAAAACAATGTACCCACAACCTTATAAATACAGGGGCATAAAAAGTAAATCCTTAACATGGTAAATACAGCTTAAATAGGGGGTCAGCATTGTACACATGGTCTATATGAATGAATGAATTGAACAGTAATTTTTTTGTTGAAAAAGATCTTTCAAGTGACCAATAAAACAATTCAATAAGTCTTGACACTTATGTAAAATCTATTTTTTGTGAATACCCAAAGTACCATTACTCACCAAAGCTTATTCAAGATGCAGTTACTAAGAAGCTGTGGTTAGGATGTATAGGTCAAGCATAAATGACTTGATTTTTGTTTAGTTTTGTGAAGTGTCTAAATAGGTAATGCTACAAATGAATGTTCACAAACAAACTGCCGTGCTAAAGTGTATCATATATACCTCCTTTGGAGTAAGCATGGTTAGTGATACTTTAATCCCTTAAGAGACAGTCCTGCATTTTTGATTAATGAAAATCTTTGTCTTTTTGGACAGAATACATTGTGACAGGCAATTTCTTCATTTTCCGCCATGTTATCAAAAGCTTTCATTTTGAGGGGAATTTTAAAGCGTCAGTGTGTGGGAATGAGTTAAATCCAAAGCCAGCCTGATGAGCTCAGTTGGTAGAGCACTTGACTCAAACCTCAAGATCAGAAGTTCAAGGTCAGGGCTGACCATATCAACTAACAAACCAATTGTCTTTCAGATGAGATGTTAAACCAAGGCCCCCTGTGCAATGTTCACAGCAGTTTCATCTTGTATCTTTGAACTATCCCCAGCACATGAAGAAATATTGAAAAACATGTTGTCATATATTCTTCAATTTGAATTGTATTTTCTTCAAAAATTCTCAAAGACATTCCATTGCACGCAAAACTTGATCAAACATGGAAACATACATGCAGAGTAAAAAGCACAAAACAATACCAGTGTTGGAAATATATTGATCAAAGGTTAAGGCTAGACCCATCCCCACACAACAAAAATTTAGACTGGTCAAAATTCAAAGAGGTTATAGATGACAATTTAAAGTTTATAAAACTTTTAGATTTTTTCATCTTTCTGGTTTGAAAACTTTGCTTGTGACAAACAATTTCTTCATTTTCCACAATGTTTTTCAAAGCCTTTTTTGAAGGGGCTTTTAAAAGCATCATTTTGCGGGAATGGATTAATACAATTTGGTTCAAGCAAAAGATGGGAACTTATCAGGAAAGACGACATTTCTATTAATCTTTATTTCAATCTGATCCCACAACAATTTTAACTGGAACTTGTCATCGGAGGTCACTTAATACCCCCACCAGATCCTTATGAAAAAATAATTCAATTTTTAGTTTTGTCTACCAAGAACGGGAGTTCTGATTAACTCAATGAACAAAATTTTGAGCACGCAGGGATTTTGTATGATGCCCCACAAAATAGTCCTATACAAAAAGGTATCAAAATTTGAAAAGCTGTTGTTTTTTTCGCTCGATGCTATTAAATTATAAAAAATGAAGAGAATATTTTTTGTTTTTATGGAGGTATGAACCACGTATTCATACAGTGTGATTCGTTTTTTCAGTTTATACCTCCATGAAAACAAAAATTATTCTCTTCATTTATTAAATGTCTAATTTCAAGGGGAGATAATTATTTTGCCAGGAAGAGTTAAGAATTTAAAACAATTTCATTTCTGTTGAAGCAAAAATGTAGGGGAGATCAAAATTATTTGAAAGAGCCCTATTTATGAATAAGTGTCTATGTTGAAGGGAGATAATTCTACTTTCAGGGTATGTTGAGACTTCAAAAAAACTTCTTGCAAAAACTTCAACATGTGATCATTTTATGTATAAATGTTTTATTACTCTTGAAGCAAAACTGTAGGAATGGTTGGCGGCACAAATTACTTGAATGAGCCTTGTTTATAAAAAAGTGTATAAGTTAAAAGGGAGATAATTCTTAAAGCAAAACTGTAGGAATGGTTGGTGACACAAAATTACTTGAATGAGCCTTGTTTATAAAAAAGTGTATAAGTTAAAGGTGAGATAGTTTTTCTGCTTTGGGGAGTTAGGACTTCTATAAAGCATTTTACAAAACTTCAACATGTTTTCAATGTATAAAAAAAATTACCTTTGAAGCGCAATTGTAGGAGGATTCCACATCGTAAAATTAATTCCATGAGCCTTATTTATGGAAAATGTCTAAAGTTAAGGGGACATAATTCTTCTGCCAGGGTAAGTTGAGACTTCTATAAAGCGTCTTGCATTTTATCAATATCATGTATGTCTAAAATTTCATTACTTTTAAGGCAAAATAGTAGGAGTTGGCGACACAAAATTACTTGAATTTTTGCACACAGACAGGCAGATGGACAGACAAAAGACACACAGATGGCCAGACAGGCTGATTCAAGTACATCCCCGAAAAAATTGTTTTGCTGGGGTATCAATATAAATTGTCATTTATTTCCAGATATAAAGATCTTATACAGATGTAGATTTAGAACCACATATCATGAAGTAGCAAGGGAATGATTTTATGAAAGTTGCATCAACAGTATCTTTTGTGCTCTGTGAAAATCATCAACACCTCAAAACTCCTCTTTCAAACCCTGTTTTCTAATTTGACCAAGACAATGTCACTGCAACTACCTGACATGATTTAGTGTTGAGTGTATAATTAGCTTGCATTGTTATGAAATAGTTTGAAACTAAACTTAAATCTTGTAGCAGGCTTTTTACATTTTAACTAGTCTTTGATAATCATTAACCTTAACCCAAGTGCCTGTTTGAACAAAAACTAGAAAACAAGGGCCTGATGCAGTTTACAATGGATCAATCTAGAGTTATGGCCAGACAACTGTTATCTGCAATGTTAGTAATCATTTGAGTAAATACATAACCATTTGCTATGAGTCTAAGGGCTTGTGCTAGCCTTTAAAATTGAGGAGTCATTTCCCCATTCCTACACAATGACGCTTTTGGACAACCCCCAAGAAAAATAATTGGGAAAACTCCATGAAATTCTAGGCGTCAAATCTAATTTAAAGGGATTAAAACGACTATAAGCAAATCATTCGCTTTGAATTTGAATGATTATGTACCTTCTTTTATTTATGTTGGTTCGTTTTTATGAATTTCTTTAAAGATATGAAGCTAGCAATTAATTTTTTTTTAAACAGTACATAATAAACAAACAAGATGTGTTTGTGAAAAACCATGCCCCCAAAACAGAAATTCTTTAGAAATGGGTGCTTTTTATTGTTTTTTTTTCTCTTTGTTTTAGGGAAAAGGGTTAAATGTTGACCTTGATCTTGATGAAATGACCTTCCCTAGTTGCGCCTTGTTGATACCTATCTACATACCAAATATTAGCATTGTAACTAAATTAGGGATGAAGTAAAAGAAAAATGTTTAGTTGGCAGGTTTATTTTTTGAGTAAAGTTTTAGGTTAAAGGGTTAAAATGTTGACCTTGACCTTGAAGAAATGACCTTCCCCAGTTGCGCCTTGTTGATACCTATCTACATACAAAATATTAGCATTGTAACTTAATAAAGGATGAAGTTATAGGAAAATGTTTAGTTGGCAGGTTAAGTTTTTGAGTAAAGTTTTAGGGAAAAGGGTTAAAATGTTGACCTTGATGAAATGACCTTCCCCAGTTGCGCCTTGTTGAGACCTATCTACATACCAAATATTAGCATTGTAACTTCATAATGGATGAAGTTATAGGAAAATGTTTAGTTGGCAGGTTAAGTTTTTGAGTAAAGTTTTAGGGAAAAGGGTTAAATGTTGACATTGACCTTGATGAAATGACTTTCCCCAGTTGCGCCTTGTTCGGATCTATATACCAAATATTAGCATTGTAACTTAATTAGGGATGAAGTAATAGGAAAATGTTTAGTTGGCAGGTTAAGTTTTTGAGCAACCTTTTAGGGAAAAGGGTTTAAATTTTGACCTTGACCTGGAAGAAATGAACTTACCCAGTTGCGTCTTGTTGACACCTATCTACATACCAAATATTAGCATTGTAACTTAATTAGGGATGAAGTTATAGGAAAATGTTTAGTTGGCAGGTTAAGTTTTTGAGTAAAGTTTTAGGTAAAAGGGTTAAAATGTTGACCTTGACCTTGAAGAAATGACCTTCCCCAGTTGCGCCTTGTTGAGACCTATCTACATACCAAATATTAGCATTATAATTTAATCAGCGTTTGAGTTATAGGAAAATTGGCGGGTTAACTTTTGCAAACAGACAGACAGACGGACAGACAGACAGACAGACAGACAGACACCGGTAAAACAATATGCCCCTGATCTATCAATGCGGGGGCATAAAAAGAACTAGAAGCACTTGAGTGACTATATCGTTCAAAAGGGCCCAATTGTACAGATTTAGGGAATGATGTTTTAAGGATTTCAATATTAACTGAATCATCTTTGTCATATTTCTACTGGAATGAACCTTTGGTGACCCCTTGTTAGATTGCTAAAAAAAGAGGATTGGCCGATAACATTGCTTTAATGGATTGGGCTATATGGTAAACAATGAAAACCTTCAATCTTCTCAGATTACAAACCAAGGGTCGACACTAACTTTGCTTTAGTGGGTTCCCACAGGAATCCCTACCTATTACTTTAGGGGTTCCGCCAGATAACCAGGGATCCCTCCGTCATACACATTAACCCATTCACATGCAATCCTGCCCTTCCAAGCCCAAACGAGAAAAAAAAAAGTCTTAGAAAACATTGTGGAAAATGAAAAAATTGCTTGCTACAAGCAATTTCTTCATTATCCACAATGTTTTCGACAAAAACAAGCAAGAAATATAGAAGGATCCTGACGGAATCCCTAGCCTGAGATTGCTGGGGTTCCTTCCAATTTTGAGGGAACCTCAGGATCCTGGGACACTATTAGTGTCAACACCTGCAAACGATTATAAGTTTTTAACAAAGTCTACTAAATGATCCTTTGGTTACTCATTGTGAGATTCCTTCATGAAATATGGCTAAGAGGAAAATTATGGCTTTTATGGGGGGCGCTTGTGTCCATATATGGTATAAAGTGACAGTTTGAAAATCGTATTCTTGCAGGATGGTTTTCAACCGACTTTCTCAGGAATAATAAGTTAATTCAGGCCAGTGGAGTGATTAACATAGTAATTTCTATGAAATTTGCGGTTTCTGGAAAAAGGATTTTCATGGATTCTGAGACGAGGTTTTTCAAAGTTTTCACTTAATACCATAGATAGAAATTATTCCTACCAATAAAAGCAATGTTTAATCAGATCAAAATTCTTTGAAGAAATCTGATAAAGGGTCATTCAAGAATTCTATATGTGACATTTGGTTGAAATCTGGTCAGTACTTTTTTGAGGAGAGGATTTTTAAAGTATAAGTTTACAGGCGGACTGATATTCCAATATTTAGTACTGGTGTTTTTTTTCTAAGCCTGGAATTCTAAGCTTAAAATTCCATTAAACCCCATATTGTCACTTTGGACAAAATGAGTGTCTGGAAACACACATCTAACCCAATATTGGTCAATTACTGGTGTGGACAAACATACACAACACTATGACAATATCTCGCTGGCTTTCAGCTAGTGGAGCTTAAAATTGAGGGATTAAAATATTCTGTGTTGACCCTTATGAATTTCTCTCAAGGGGGTCAAAATGACAAATTTGGGAGAAATTCCTAAGGGCCAAAATAGGTTACTAGTATTTTTGAGGGCCTAAACTCTGGTTTAGAAGTAAAACATGAGTCCTGAGCTTGTGTTATTCTTGGTTACAAAGAGATCAACTACCCGAGCAATAATACATACCACTACTTTTTGATGATTTATCCTGAATAAGAAAATCCAAATTCAAAGTTTTATTGTTGGCTGAAAAAGAAAGAAACACATCACACTGTCAAATGATTTTTTAGTTTATCAGTATTTCATAAAGGCCTGTTTACACATTCACGATTTTCAGCTACGGTGCTGCTACGATTCGCCATAATTTGTAAAATCGTCGAGTGATTCGTAGTAGAACTTTTGTGAATCGCAGTGAAACTTAATGAAACATAATGATTTGGGAAACTACATGGTAGCGCTACGGAAGTTTAAAACTGTTTAAAACATTTGTGGTGAATTGTTGTAGTTATTTGGTGTGACTTAAGTTGTAGCAAAACCGTAGTGGAATCCTGCTTATTCCTACTGACACAGTGGCTATATTTGTGAGAGATCGTAGCAAGTTGTGGAATGTTTGACACCATGAATTCACAAGATTCACCACAAATTGTGTACGTTTGTCCTTTAGATCATTCACAGTTTTGGTACAAAGCTACACGATTGGCTTGTGTTGCTACCAACATGATACATACTAGTACCGTATCGAACTGTTCAAGCACTGTGAGCATTCGTTGTGCCACCGTGATTAATCCTCATTTATCGTAATGTTGCCGTCATGAATTATCATTGATTTGTAGCCAAACCTTACAGACACTGTACTTATATTGTGGACATTCTTACTGGAATCATAGTGAAACTGAATATTTCAATTTTTGCCACAATTCATCTCGATCCATCCCCACCATTTCTGACCATGAGATATCTGGGTGAATCGTAGAGAAAATTGTGAACGTGTGAATGGGCCCTTAACTGAAATTACTGTTGTTATTCTTTTTTTTACCCATTACCAGATGGCAAAATTTTAGACTAAATAGAATGGAAAGAAGCTACAGACAACATTTAAAAGTTTATGAAATTTTAGATTTTTTCAACTTCCTAGGTAAAAAACATTATGGAAAATGATGAAACTGCTTGTAACAAGCAATTTCTTCAATTTCATGATGTTTTCCCAAATGTTTTTCATGATTGGACATCAAAAAGCATTATTGTGTGAGAATGGGTTAAACTTCTTTACCTGATTCCCACACAAGCCTGCTTTTTTAACCCCATTAAGAAAAAGACTTTGGAAAACATTCTGGAAAATTAAGAAATTATTTGTTACAAGCTATTTCTTCACAAATGACAAAGATCTTTGAAATCCTATCAACTTTAAATTGTCTTCTGCAACACCCTTGAATTTTGATCAGTCTAATATTTTTTGTCTGGTAAAGGGTTAATACTACAACTTGTTAATCAATCATGTTAACTCTTTCCCACACATTCCTGCTTTTTATAGCCCTTAAGAGCATAGATTAGGAAACATTGTGGACAATAAAGAAATAGATTATAATAAGCATTTTTTTCATTTTCCACAAAGTTTTCTACCCAGAAATAAGAAGACAAAGATTTCTAGTATTCATTAATTTGAAATTGAGTCAATGCTAATAAGTTCAAATACCTTAGAATTTAGTTAAGATATTCTTTTTTTAAGCAAATTCTTCAACTTCAAAGGCGTTTATGTTTTTAGGAATGGAAAGTGTTTATCATGGTCACTTAATAAAATGGTACTCTAATAGAGGTGGTTGCTTTTTAAAGATTGACTTTATTTGACCTTAACTTTCAATATATTACTCCCTTTCACTCTGAGATCATGGGCATTATTTTAAACATAGCCTTGTTGTTCTCCGTTCAGTTGCATATATTGGTAGACAAAAGTGTTGCCAGTCAATACTGTGTGACTGCTTCTGAAAATTTTTGTTTATTCATTGATAATAGATAAAAAACACATTTCATTTCAATAAGCAAAAAGTAAACAAGTGGCCCATAGGGCCTATAGGTCAACTGAGTCCAAAGAGCACCAAAAAAATAAAAGTTCACCAGATTATACAACATACTAAATATCAAAGCTATAAGCCTTTTAGGTTCGGATGCTAAGATGTTTGGAATTTTCACTATATAAGCCTATGTTAAACTTGTGACATCCAGGAATGCCCCCCCCCCCAGCACGACCATTTCTTGACAGATTTTTTTTCTTGTATAAACATGATAGTCCTTGCCCTAAAGACTCTAAATGCCAAACGTAAATCTAATCTGACAGCCGGTTCATGGCAAGAAGATTTTTAAAGATCTACCCTTTTTTGCCCCTTATGGAGCCCCAAGGGGAGATAAGTCCATGACATGTAAAATCTGAAGCCCCTTCCCATAAGGATGCTTCCTGCCAAATTTGGTTGAAATCTATCAAAGGGTTCTTAAGAAGAAGTCAAAAATGTAAAAAGTTAACGCACGATGCACAACGCATGACGATGGACAACAGAATTGCAGTAGGTCACCATGACCTTCGGTCAGGTGACCTAAAAACTTGATCAATTTAATTTTAGATTACAGCTGACTTACCTTCTAATGGGTTTGTAAGTCCACTACTTGTCCAGTCGAATTGCGCTGGTGGGATAGTTTCCTGGAAAAAACAGATTGTAGTGTAAGTCTAATATACAAATAAGATAGGTTTTGTGAAAAAGAAATAATATGTAAAGGTAAGTTTTCAAGAATATGAACTATGTACTTGATCTTGATATTTCCAGCAGATTAACCCATTACCCGACAACAAATTTTCAGATTGGTAAAAAATAAAAAGATGATGCAGACAACAACTTCAATTTGTGAAAACTAAAAAACAATGTATTTACCTAGTAAAGTAGTACATATTGTTGACAATGAAATAATTGCTTGTACTGATTAAAAAAATGGCAATTTAAAGAATTCAATATAAACAAAATCATAAACACCATGTGTAACATATAAAAATCTTGTCGTTGAAATCTTTCAGCATTTCAAATGTTTCATTGTTTTACTACAGTCAATTTATTTACTGAGTCAGATGAAAAAGGTATTGACATAAAAAAAATCCATCAAATGGTTTCCTAGAAAAAGATTTTCAAAACTTTCACCACATTATGGAATTTAGCCCTACCCATGTTTTTCACCTTATCAAAATTCTTTGAAGAAACCTGATGAAGGGTCACCCAATGATCATTCCTGTAAAATTTGGTTGAAATCCATCCTCTGGTTTCAAAGAAGATTTTTAAAGGTTTCACCATGTATGGAAATAAGCCCCGCCCATAAAAGCCATGTTTATAACTGATCAAAATTCTTTGAAGGAAACCAATATCTGAAAGATACCATGTTTATAACTGTTCAAAATTCTTTGACGGAATCCCATATCTAAAGGATACCAAATGATCATTCCTGTAAAATTTGGTGAAATCCAACCTCTGGTTTCTGAGAAGAAGATTTTTTAAAATTTTCACATGATATGGAAATTAGCCCCACCCATTAAAACAGTTTTAAAACCGATCAAATCTCTTTGAAGGAATCTGATAAAAGATTCCCAAAGGATAGTTTCTGTGAAACCTGGCTGAAATCTTTTCAGTACTTTCTGAGGAGAAGATTTTTTAAGTAAAATTTTACAGATGGACAGACAGACGGATACGACACCATGACAATAGCCCACTGGCTTTCAGCCATTCGAGCTTAAAGTTTTACCTTGAGCTGGGACTTTGAGAAATTTCGTTTGAAATGGCACAACTACTCACGAAGTAGAGCAATTACATCAAGTTATTTTGAAATCCATTCAGAAATATAGGAGATAAAAAGGACAAGCTCTATTAAATGTTTTACCTTGAGCTGTGGCTATGACCTTGGAGCTATCAGAATTTGTTTGAAATGGCATTTGTCTCATGATGGAGATCCATTGAGTCTAATTATTTTAAAACCAATTCACTAATGTAGCAAATACGCTGTGGACAAGCTCAATTTACACATATGATCTTGAGCTGTTACCTTGACCATAGTGCTATCTGATCATTTGTTTCAATTGGCACATCTACTATTGATGCAGAACAATTGTGCCAAATTATTTTGAAATCCATTCATGTAGGAGATAGGCTCCGGATAAAGTTCAGATGGAATGGCATTTTAACACACATACACAGACTTGTCATATTGAAAACTTTTGTCTGGCTCACTGCAAGTGGGCTCTACAAATATCTTTATTGTGGAAGATCAGAACTATAGAAAAGAAAGACTCATCAATGTTTTATTGTTAAAGGTGAGTTTCACTGCAACCCAGATTGTCAAAAATAAGCCTACATGCATCTAGCTATGTCCCTTTGTGTGCAGTCATGCATGAAAATTTCAAACAACTGAGTAAACACAGTAAATCATGCGTTATACAAGCTGATATACCTCCCATGATGAAGGTGATCTTATGGTCATTTTAAACAGAAAGTTAGCCACTAAAACATTATAAGGATGAAATGATATGATTTAAAATTATTGTTATAACAGGCCTAACTTTTATCATTGGTTCATTTTGCACCCTATAATCCTTTACCACATAATCTCAACTTTTTACCCTGTTTAGGATTGATTAATTGAAATGGGTTTAACGCCACTTTTAACAGTACTTCAGTCATATTTCAGTCAATCGAGTAAAAAATATGGCCTAAAGAGTAAAATCAAAGTTTTCTCTGATTTGACTTAGTTTTTTTTCCCCAAATGACCAAAATTTGAAGATGGTTGAGATATTTTGAAAACAGATATTCTGACCAAATATCAAAAGAATTAGGCCAAAAATGTGGCCCCTGGGCTGTGAAGGTATTACTAAAATTTGGCCTTGTGACCTAGTTTTTGATCACATGTCAACCAAAGTTTAACTTGGGCAAGATATCATGGATGCAAACATTCTGGCCAAATTTCAATTCAATCGAGCCAAAAATAGGGTCTCCAGAGTAGAAACAAGATAATTCTAAGATTTGACCTAGTGGACCTAGTCTTTGACCACATGTGACCCAAATCTGAATTTGACTAACATTCTGACCAGATATAAATTCAATTGAGCCAAAATTTGGACCTCTAGAAAAAACAAAAGTATTTCTAAGATTTGACCTAGTGATCTAGTTTTTGACTACATGAGACAAAATTTGAACTTGGCTGAAACACATGGACAAAAACATTCTGAACAAATATTTCATTTTAGCCTAAAGGTGACCTCTAAAGTGCAAGATTATTTCTAGGATTTGACCTAGTTTTTGACCAACATAACCCGATATTTAACTTGACAGGGGTATTATGCAGACAAACATTCCGACCAAATATCAAGACATTTGAGCCAAAAATATGGCCTATGGACAGCACACAAGGAAATACAAGGTATTTCAAACATTTGACCTTGTGACCTAGTATATGACTACATGTGACCCAAATTTGAACTTGGCTAAGATAACATGGAAACAAACATTCTAACCAAATATAATTTGATATGAGGCAAAAATATGACCTCACGAGTGCACACAATGTATTTCTAGAATTTGAGCAAGTGACCTAGTAGTTTTTGACCAACATAACCCAATATCAATCTTGACCTAGATTTTATGTAGACAAACATTTTGACCAAATATCAATTCAACTGAGGCAAAAATATGGCCTCTGGAGAGCACACAAGGTCTTTCTAAGATTTGACCTAGTGACCTTGGTTCTCCATGTGACCCAAATTTGGCTTTGGCTGAGATAACATGTTAACAAACATTCTGACCAAACATTATTTGATTTAAGCCTAAAATGTGGCCTCTAGAGTACACACAAGATTATTTCTAGGATTTGACCAAGTGACATAGTTTTTTACCCTACATAACCTAATATTCAACTTGACAGAGGTATTATGCAGACAAGCATTCTCAGCAAATATCATGACATTTGAGGCAAAAATGTGACCTCTTGAGTGTACACAAGGCATTTTTAATATTTGACCTAGTGACCTAATTTTTGACTCCATATGACCCAATATTGAAATTGTCAGAGGTTTCATAGAGACAAACATTCTGACTAAGTTCAAAGACATTTGAGCAAAAATTGTGGCCTTTGGAGTGCACACAAGTTGTTGACACATGATAGACGCTGGACACAGCCAGATCACAATAGCTCACCATGACATCTTTGTGGTCAGGTGAGTTAAAAAGTAGTATAGATGGTTGGCAACATAAATGTCATAACTACAGCTTGAATAAGCTGTGGTTACAAAATTTAGGTTGCTAAAACAACTAAATGGATAAACGTAAATGGCCACCAATGTTGGAGTTCTAAACTGATTTCTGACCTTAATGAATGATTTCATTGGTCGTCTGGTTATTTGATAGGCAGCCGAGATTGGTCAATTCAAACTAGACATTGTCGCAAAGCGAACTAATACCCCCCTACAGCGCTTGTCCATATACAAGTGCTATCTGCAAAAGGGATATAACAAAAAATGGACTTTTTTAATAAATGGGCCATAACCAAAATAGGATATGCACATGTCTGACTTATACCGAGTGTTTCTGTAAAATTTGAATAAAATCCATCCAATGGTTGCTGAGAAATTGAGCGGACGTGATTTTTCACTAAAGGGCCATAACTCAGTCAAAAATCAATGGACCGTAACCAAAATAGAATATGCATATCTCTGCTTGATACTGATTATATCAGTGAAGTTTGAATCAAATCCGTCCAATGGTTGCCCAGAAATTGAGTGGACACGAAAAAGCTACAGACGGAGGGAGGGACCGACCGACAGACAAGCTGACTCCTATATACCCCCTAACAAAGTTAAGGGGGTTATAATAAAGTAAAGACAAATGTTGAAATACACCTTACTCAAGCATTGATTTATGTATCAGCTGATATGCACATTCTTTCTACAATTGTAGACCAATCATTAAATTAAAAGGAATAGATGTCTAGGAAAAGAAAGTCAAACCAACGTAACTTATTAGTTCTTATGGTTTGATACTTTACCTTTAACCACGCTTGAACCAAGACATAACCATACCACAGAATTTTATGCTAGTCAAATTTCAGAGAAGTTGAAACGTAAATTTTAAGATGAGAGGATTTTGAATATTTTTGTCTTTATGGGTAGAAAACAAGGATGAAAATGAAGAAAGTGCTTATAACAATCACTTTCTTCATTTTAAACCTTGTTTTCCTTTTCATGAAGGGTGTAAACAAGTGGGATTGTCTGGGAATGGGTTAAACCCTGATTATTTTCTAACCTACATAGAAATGTGGGAAGTGAAAATAAAGGGTCATCATTCCAAGTTAGGCTATGTATTTCAAATGGCAGGAAACTTAAATAGATGTCAGGACCAGGCAGAAAATGTTGATTTATATGATTATTGTTCTAACAGGTTATGAATGCATGGGAAAGGGGTTGATACATATGGTTTATGTGGCACTGGTTAAATAATCCCAAACTTAGCTAAAAACCCTTTCCTTCTATGTAAAAATTCTATTTTAATTTAGAATAACATTTGCTCATTTGCAGAAAGTTGAGATCAGGAGATTCATTTGGTTATTCAGTTCCATGTAAAAAGCCTTTTGTGTTGAAATTCTTCACTTAGCTAGAAATGTGTCAAAGACAAGGATGGCCCCACTGAATACTTCTGTTAGTCAAAAGTGAGAAATATAAAGTGACAAAAAAAAACTAAATGAAATAAAACAACCTACTAGGAAATGTGACGTTCATTTGTTGCCTATGAACAAGGAAAATATTGTAACTTGACTTTCAATTATGTCTTTGACCTTGAGAGTAACATGTTCAAGATTTGCTTCGGACAAGGTAAATTTTGTCACTTGACCTACTGCTTTGGACATATCCAAACAAACCTTTTGCACAACACTAGCACACTGCAAGTGGAACACCTGTGTCAGCTTATCCTATTGATAAGAGTAGAAGTAGTGCTACAAGATAAAGCCAATTCTGACAGTTGACTGTCAGTTGCAACTTTGACCTTTGACATATCCAAACAATCATTTCGCATAATACAACCACTATTGAAGGAACAGTTATGTCATGTTATTTAGAAATCAAACCATAAATGTATAAGATATGCTACACTTGATCATATAGAGTAGGGCATATCCAAACAGACTTTTTTATGTGACACTAATACTCATCAAGGGAAAAAGAAACTCGGAAATCCATCTGTAAATGTAAAGATATGGTCTTGACAAGGTAATTTTATCACTTGACTATCAGATGTGAACTTGGCATTGAGACTAAAGAAACAAGTTTTTAGACATTTTGAAATCTATCAATAAATGTAGAAGATATGATTGGGACACAAATGATCGGTTTAAATTTTGTCACCTGACCATCAATTGTGACCTTGACCTTTGAACTATCCAAACAAATTTTTTGAATGACACTAGAACTCATATAGGGAAACAAATTTATCATGACACTTTGAAATCCACCCATAAAATGTAGAAAATGAGGACTGGACACAAACCCACATGCCTCCACTCACACTCACAGAGGTAACTCTATGTGTTCTTCTTCCATTGCATTGCTGAATTAAGGAAATTCCAAATTGATGTTTATGGGTTTTCCTTTGTAGATAGGGTAGAATCTCCTATTAGGGATAATTTGGTAAAGTAATTTAATACAGTAGTTTCTTTCATAAAAAGCTCAGTTGTAAAAAATAAGGATTACCACAACAAAATAAAGTTTTACTAATACTTTAACAAGATGTAGCATTGAAAAAAACAACATACAAATACAAGAGGCCCATAGGGCTTTATCAGTCACCTGAGTCCAAAGAGCACAAAAATAGATAAAAGTCCACCAGATTTTGCTACATACTAAATATCAAAGCTCTAGGCCTTATAGTTTGCAAGAGAAGATTTTTTAAAAGTTCTCACTAAACAAGTCTATATTAAACTTGGGACATCTTGAAACAGGCTAATTCTGAACCTGGGGTCATAATTCATACAATCTTGATGGAGGTCCACCAGATGATGCTACATACCAAATATTAAAGCTCTACGTCTTCCTGTTTGGGAAAAGAAGAGTTTTAAATTTTCACTTTATAAGCCCTAAGTAAAATTCTTGACGTCCAAGATTGGGCTAAATATGACCCTAGGACCATAATTCATACAATATTGATAGAGATCCACCAGATGATGAAGATTTTAAAGTGTTCCCTATATAAGCCTAAATTAAACTTGTGACATCCTGGAATGGGCTAATTTTAATCCTGGGGAAATAATTTGTACAATCTTGATAGAGGTCCACCAGATGATGCTGCATACCAAATATCAAAGTTCTAAGCCCTCCTGTTTGGGAGAAGAAGATCTTTAAAAATTTCACAATATAAGCCTATGTTAAACTTGTGATATCTGGGAATGGGCTAATTCTATCTCTGGGGCCATGATTTAAACAATCTTGATAGAAATCCACCATATGATGCTACATACAATTATAAAAGATCTAGGCCCTCTAGTTTGGGAGAAGATGATCTTTGAAATTTTCAGTATATAAGCCTATGTTAAACTTGTGATGTCCAGGAACAGACTAATTTTGACCCTGGGGTTATAATTTATATAATATCAATAGAGGCCAACTTTTCCCCCTTATGGGGCCTCAAGGGGAATTAACTCCAAGATGTGTACAAATCTGAAAGTGTCCCATAAGGATGCTTCCTGCCAAGTTTGGTTGAAATCCATCAAATGGTTCTTAAGAAGAAGTCGAAAATGTAAAGAGTTAACGCACAACGATGGACAAAACATGATCGCAATAGGTCATAATGACCTTTGGTCAGGTGACCTAAAAAGGGTTGAAATAATCCAGATAAAGGAAGGCTTTAGGTACAAGAAGTTTAACAAGAAGGAAAGGGTTTAACCCATTCCCACACAGTGATGCTTTTTACGCCCCAAGGCATTTAAAACAGTATGGAAAATGAAGAAATTACTTGTTACAAGCAATTTCTTCATCATCTAAAAAGTTAGCATCTTCAATTTCTTTCAATTTGGACCAGTCTAAATTTGTCATCTGGTAACAGGTTAAACAGTCAAGATAATGTTAAAGGTGGAAGGATCTTTACTTGCATTTTTGTTTGGCCTCTTGCTAGGTTTGAACATCTGAAGAGCAAAAGAAGGGTCAACTCAAAAAGGAGAGCATGGGTCCAGTTGTATCCTTTTTTCTGCGTAATAACTTAAAATGCAGGCAGCATTGGCAAAGATCAGGGCCTGAGATTATAAAACTTTTTCGTAGTCAATAGAGAATGTACGCAAAATTTGAATTGAAAACAAAGATGTTTATTAGCTTCAATTCTACTTTAAATGTGTGAAAATGAAGCATTATATCAGGAAATAATAATTTATAACACAAATTCTACAGTTAACATTGAAACACAACATTTATTTAACCCTTTCCCGTTCAAATACGGGATTTTACCTTCCTGTGATTTTATACTCAAGAAAACATTGTGGAAAAAGAAGAAATTGCTTGTAACAAGCAATTTCTCCTTTTTCCACAATATTTTCTACCACATTGGATGGTTTCTTTTCAAATAGCATCCAGTTTTCATTGTCATCTGTAACCTCTTTCAATTTGGACTAGTCTAAAATTTCCAAAAACGGGAAAGGGTTAAGGTTAAAGCTTGAGTAAATTCTCAACTGAGCATGAAAAAAGTTTCATCATCTCGGGCCCAGACTGCATATATATGCAAAAAGATATCTGCCAATGCAAAAATAGTCACAAAAAAACCCCAAGCATTAATATGAAAACTATGAATACAAACACTAGACAGTTGTTCACTGACAACATGTCGAAACCATAGAATATTTGAGCTTTGACCGCAACAAAATCTGAAAATTTGATTAAAATGGCACACATCAACTTGTAACAGAGAACCAGAATTTTGAAATCCAAATGTCAAGCATTAAAACCCTCCTCTTTGGGGAAAAGTTCTTAATATTTGATAAGATGATATATATTTCCAATGGACCCATGCCCTTTTCAAACATCTCAAACTAATCAGAAACACAAAATCCAAATAAAACAGCTAACACAACAAGCTGAAACATGAGATAATCTTGATACATTGATGCTTTTTTGACAAACTAAAAGAAAAATCAAAGGACTGAAGGTCCTGAATGTCGCCATGTTTCAAATGGGTTTATGATTTCATTATTCATAGAGAAATGAATCTAAATATCACTAAGTAACATTCTCAGTTTAAGGCGATTATAATTGTGTCATGTTAATCTAGCCAGGTTTGAAGTTAAACAAAAGTATCACAGATCTTTTATAATTTACAATTACAGTCTACACTCATTATCTTGAAATTGGAAATCTTGAACTTCCGGATATGTCGAGGTAATATTCAAGTGTCAACTTCATATGTACTTTATTTCATATAAAATTGAATCTTTATCTTGTATCAGAAAAATATCAGCCATTCCTGTTATGTCGAGTTTTGATTGTTGTTTTTCTTTTTTTTTTGAGCTGAACTTACCTGTTAATCAGATAATATGTCTATAGAACACCGTTGAATAAGTAATTTTAATTCATTTGACATTTATTTCATTAAATTGATTGTTGATTTTTGAACGAGGTACAAAATTGATTAATTGCAGGGGGTTTAATGCAACTTTTAACAGTATTTCAGTAGAATCGCTGCAGCTTGAGCACCTAACTGTGAAATCCTGGTATTTCTCACTCTAGTACAACTACAACATCAATTTTGAGCCTCCAGCTGCTCATTCCACTTAGGTTTACTATTATCCAGCCATCAGGGTGGGTGACATAAACTTCTAAGTTTAAGCATATAATGAAATATAGTTCCTTCTTTTTCCACACTAATTTCAAGGTATATACAAAAACAAAAACAAAAAAAACCCCACCAGAATTTGAAAAGAAAAGGATTAAGTAGGGTATTGTTTAGAAAGGCTGACTCATATAAGACAGGAAGAGGGAATTTTTTATTTATCTCCCTTTGATCATAGAATGTATTTGGAAATGGTTGCTATACAAAATTACTACACTTGAAAAGCATTGAAAAGAATGCAATCAAAAGTATAACATGTATTTGTATTTATGTAATCATTAATTCAAAGTCTATAAATTAAATGGAAACGATTTCACACACTAAACCAAACAGATGTAAAATGGAAGGATGTGAAAATAAGAGAACTATTTTTTTGTCTAAATAGCTGAGTTATTTGGACTCGCCCTTACACAAAGAACACATTCCACAATAAATTAGTTCCAGCTCCAGATAAAGAGAATGATTTCTATTTTGAAATGTAAATTTCTTTTGTGATTAATCAAACCTTATGTTGTTGGTACTCTTATGAAGCTCAGAATAGGGCTTAAAAAGACAATACCAAAGAGTTTGTACTAGAAGAGGAATAACAGAGTTAGATAGGTATCACGCTTTGTTATCTAGATCTCAAGAGTCAGGCAAACTAACTACTAACACCCTTAACACCGTCACCATTAACCCTCATGACTGCAAAAATGTCAGCCAAACTGAAGTTTGATGACATTAAAAATCGGAAAACATTGTGTAAAACGAAAGAAAATTGCTTGGAACAAGTAATTTCTTCATTTCTCCCCAGAAAATTGAAAAAATCTTAAGTTTAATGAACTTTAAATTCTCATCTACAACTCTGTTTAATTTCGGATTAGTCTAGAGTCAGATTACATATTAACCCATGCCCACACAATCCCTGCTTTTAACACCTCTAAAAAAATAATGCTGAAGAAATATTGTGAGAAAAGGATATGAGAGATTGTCACAATGTTTTCTATAATTACATTGTATGTCAGTATATATACGTCATTTATTTTTCAACGAAAGACATTTAGAATTGATGTCTACAACTACTTTGAATTTGGGTCAGTCTACATTTTGACATCTGGTAATGAGCTAAAACCGATACAACACAACTCTGCTTTTCATCCTTCAAGAATAATGGTTTGGAAAACATTGTGTAAAGTGAAAATTGCTTGTTTAAAGCAATTTCTTCATTATCCAAAAGATTATCTACCCCAAAATACAAAGAACTTTAAAGTACCATCAACTTCACCATGTTTCAATTAATACAGAAGATATTACAATATGTCAAACTTTTTGGACAACACCAACATAGACGTTGATGCAAATGATGTCCTGGCTATAACAACTTCGAAAACACCCATGCTAAAAATAAAGGGAATTAACAAAAGGACCCCAAGCACATATAAAACTACATAAAAAAGATGGTCAGGGAAACAAATGATAAAGTAGAAGTAAATTTATCCTTCCAATGCAGTGCTCAATCTTTAGAGGCAAATTGCCCTTTCAAATACAAAACTACCCTCTGTTTTACAAAATTTGGGCCTATTTGAAGCACTCCAGTAACGATCTCAAGTAAAATTTTAGCCCTTGTCATGCTGAATAAAATCCTTTTTCACCACAGCATGAAAATCAAAGGGCTGAAAGCACTGAAAAATACTATTTCTGAGTCTATATGTATTTTGAAAATTAAATTTCTTAAACAACCCTGACTCAAAAGGGACAAGCAGGTTGTGTAGACAAAGATCAGACTGCACTTATGTGCAGGCTGATCTTTATCTGTAGTTCTTGCAAAAACAGGAATATATCGGGTTTGGCATGACAAGGGTAATTGTAAATACACTTCTATTACATATGTTAATGTTTATCTTCAACAAAGTAAAACAAAGTCTAGAATATTCAAAAACCCTCGCAAAAAGTGGCTTTTCATTTCATTTTGCTTCAGACATTTTAACTTTTCAAATCAAAATGTTTATTTTCATTTCATATTTGTATATGATGACCATTAATATTGCTAAATTTCTCCCAATACCAAGGCTGTAGGCCAATCATTTTCCTAAAATGTAAAAGCTAAATTGAACACTGAAAAGCTATATTGTACAAAAAGAAATCAGAAATTGCCCATAAAATTGACTTAGCAAAAGAAATGGTAATTCCAATTAACCAATTACCAGATGACAAAATTGGAAACCGGTCCAAATTGAAAGAGGTTGCAGAAAACAAATCAAAGTTGATGAAATTTTAAAAAAAATCTTCAGTCTTTTGTTGGGAAAAATTGTGCATAATGGAGAAATTGCTTGTAACAAGCAGTTTCTTTATTTTCCATGATATTTTCTAAAGCTATTTTTTGAAGATAAAAAGCAGGATTGTGTGGGAATTGGTTAAAACCATGTAAAATGTTTGGATGGGTTTTAATTCTTCTTATGTTCAGAAAAAAACAAAATTGCTTTACTTACCTGAGTTTGAGAAATGGTTGAGTCTGGTTTGTTTGTGTCTACAAGAACTTCTGGCTTTAACACTCCATCTGATGATCCTTTCATGGGTTCCAACAGTGTTAAACCAGCAGCAAATATTGGCACTTGGGCTTTCTTGTGTCCTATCAACTGAAAATAAAGTCAAATTTGTTTTCAATCCCTAGTTTTTACACCCCTGTGATTTTATGATTGAGAAAACATTATTGAAAAAGAAAAAAAGAAGCAATTGTTTGTAACAAGCAATTTCTTCTTTTTCCACAATATTTTCTACCTCACTGAATGATTTTTTTTCAAATTTCATCCATTTTAAATTTACTTCTACAACACCTTTGAATTTGGACAGGTCTAAAAATTTGCAAAACAGGAAAGGGTTAACCATTACCAGATGATTTTTTTTGGACTGGTCATAATTGAAAGAAGTTAAAACGACAATTCAAGGATGATGACAGTTTGATTTTTTTTGTCTTTTGGGGTAGAATACATTGTGGTTAAGGAAAACATTGCATTTTAAAAGAAAATTCTTCATTTCCACAATATTTTCAAAAGTCTTTTCTTTAGAGGTGGGGGTGGGATATAAAAAAAGCAGATGGCTTGAACAAAGTATAGGACTGACTTGCAAGGATTATAGAAAATTAACCCATCACCAGACAGCAAAATTTTGGACTGTTCCAAATCCAATAATGTTGCAGACGACATTTCAAATGTTGTTGAAATTGGAAAATAACTGCCAAAAGGGGTAGAAAACATTTTGAGAAAAAGAGATCATTTCTCCTTGTCCCATGTCACGTTTCTGAGTTCTATTTCTTATGTGTGTAGGCATAAGATTGTGTGGTAATGGGTTAAATCCTCTTGATGAGAAAATTCAAAAGGGTAGCAAGAGCTTGTATCTGAAAATCCTTCATGATATGAAGCAGATTATTATGTCCACTTAAGTGAATGTGTAATCAATTTCAGTCCAAAATTTCATTGTCTAGGTTAAAGTAGCCTTCGTGTAAGAAAACTGAAAAATGTCCAAGCAATGTTAATCTGTGACCTTGACTTAACCCATTACAGCACAATCCATTGTGTTGCAATTTGTTAAGTCAAGGTCACTGATCTTTGACTTTGTGATGCTTTGAAGGCATTTTGATTAAAAGGAAACTTTGCGATTGTGTCATTGTGTTGGAATGGATTAAAAAAATAACAAGACTTTAAAGCTCAAGGTCAGAAATCTATGGAAAACGAGAATGGATAAAGCTCTTAAGTTCAAATAGAGATACGCCTGAAACATGTTACAGGATCTGAAATTAAAAGCCTTAATTGTTAGCTTAGTGTAAAAACATCATAAGTTTCTATACTTTGTCTATACTTTCTGAATATTACTTTATTCAGCATAACATGGTTAAAACTCTTAAGTTCAAATAGAGATACACCTGCAAAATGTTACAGGATCTGCAGTTATAAGCCTTGATTGTTAGCTTAGTGTAAAAGCATCATAAGTGTCTATACTTTGTCTATATTTTCTGTATATTATTTCATTCAGCATAACATGGTTAAAACTTACTACATTTCTTGTGTCTATATGAAGTGTGGTAAACAGCTGACTATTCCACTCAGACTTGGACCACTGGTAGGACACTTCTCTTGAAGTCTGTAAGCTCTTGATTTGAACCCATACATCAGATGGACTGTTGTAGATGAATCATATGAATAAAACATAACTATATTTATATCAAAATGGACTTATACCCCCACCAGTATTGTGTCAATAAAGTAGCACAAAAAGTTAATTCAAAACAATAGGGCAAAAAGAAGCAATTTTCAATCAAAAGTCAATTGTGACCTTAACCCTTTCCTGTTTTACAAAATTATAGACCTGTCCAAATTCAAAGGATTTACAGACGGCAAAGTAAAATTGATTTTATTAGAAAAATAATCATTCAACAGGGTAGAAAATATTGTGGAAAATGAAGAAATTGCTTATTTCAAGCAATTTCTTCTTTTTCCGCAATATTTTCTCAAGTATGAAATCACAGGGACGTAAAAACCAGGGATTGTACGGGAAAGGATTAATTTTGGACCTATGTTACCCTAAAACAACTGGACACCTTCTTAGATTGATAGCATCACTTTCTGGAGTTTCATGGTTATTGGTCAATTGATTCTAGAGTTAGAGCATGGAAACAAAAAGTTTGGGGATGGACCGATAGATAGATAGACATGATGAAACAAATAATCCCAAACTCTACTTCCTAGGTGGGGGTATAATCAGGGCTTGAAAATTCTACTTGTCTGTTTGTCCTGTGCAATATTTTTTCTTCTTTGTCTCAACAATATAGCAATACCTAACCCACAATCATCTAGTCACTAATTGGCTGCTCAGACATGGTGCAAGTTCAGCCTAAGCACATTGACTTATAAACCTCATGGGTTCCCAATTATACACCTTTACTCTTGTCATGCTGAAGTCGGGATATTCCGGTTTTGGCAGGAGGGGTAGACCAAGATCAGACTGCACATAAGTGCAGTCTGATCTTGGTCTACATCCTCTGCTTTTTCCTGCCATAGTTGTTTATGAAATTGATTTCTAAAAGAAATATTGATTTTTGAACAACAATTTCTATCAGTGCTTTCAGCCCTTTGATTTTACAGCAATTCATTAAGGTTATTTTTACATCATGACAAGGGTTAATGTGGAGATGAGAAACATGGATAATTTTTTAATCTGAAAAATGTTAGTGGCACAGATGGGATTTGGACCTTACTCTCTCTTGTCTCAGGTTCTCTATCTTACCACTAGACCACAGACCAGGCAAAGATTGTAATAGAAGAGATTTATCACAAATTGTAAACAGATTAGAATGACAAAAACGCAATGCCATACCATAGTAGAACCATGTGTTCTCTCAAAAAATCGACTTAAATTTCTTTTACCAGGCAACAAAATTTTAGACTGGTTCAAATTGAAAGGAGTTGCAGACAATAATTTTGAGTTTATGAAATTTTACATTTTTTCAACTTGATGGGTGGTAAACAAAGTGTAAAATGAAGAAATTACTTGCAACAAGCAATTTCTCCATTTTACACATAGTTTTCCTAATTGTTTTTGTTGAGGGATGTAAAAAGCCCCATAGTGTGGGAAAGGATTAAACCAGAGAGCATTATTCTTTGTGATATTAAAAATGTGATGTAAATTTTACCTTTTTGTATAATCATCCTTTTCTGAATTTGACAGATCTTCAACTTGCTTGTCAAATTTGGACCCAACACTGTCCAGAAAACAAGTTGCCACAGCATATACCAACTTTTCATGCTTAGACTGAAAATGAAAGCATGAGTATGTGAATATTCAAATCAAAGGTAAGAGAGAAATCATTTAAACAATTTTGATTTTAAAAAGGCTTATGTGTAAAAAAATCATTTCCAACCACTTCGCATGTGCGTGACTTGCACACAATGAGCACCCTGGACAGCCTTTAGGGGCAATAAGAACATTCGCTGTTTGTATAAAGAAACTTTGGGTCAGTATCTATCTACAGAGCGCAGAGTGAATACTCTGATCAGACTGTGTGGATGCACAGGCTGATCTGAGTCTTTAATTGGCGCACATGTGTAATTGTTGGAAAATTAATGTCATGCATGCGCTCATATGCTTTATTCATTGAAATATTGATTTTTTTGTCAACCAGACTCAAAAAAGTTTGTTTGTTGAATTGGGGTTTAGTGCCACTTTTAACAGTATTTCAGTTATATCACAGAAGCTAGAGCTTCTATTCATGGATTCCTGGCAGTTTTCACACCAGTACTACCACTACATCCTTCCCGAGCCTCCATTTGTTCATCCCACATAGGTTTAGGGTTATCCACCCATTGTTGGGAGACAAACTTTGGAAAGGATATTTGCCCTTACTGGAGACTCAAATGGAATTAAGAATTAAGAAATTAAATTCTATAATAAAAAAAACAACAATTTTTGCCTATTACGATCTCTCAACCCTTGTAATGCTGATCCATCCAAGAATATTCCTGATTTGACAATGGATTTGGTAGGTCTGTAGACTAAGATCAGCCTGCACAGACATAACACTACCTGCTTGTTCTTTTTGTGTTGAGAAAAATCTTTGAACACAACATCCATCTATTTACATGTATGTCATTTTTTAAAATATAAAAAGATGATAAACATTCAGCATGATAAGGGTCAAAATATACTGTAACAAAGCTGAATCTCAAGTTAAGCTTAAATACCATTTACTAACCATATTTTGTAATGCTGCATTTTGTACATGGTGGGTTTCTGTTGCTTTCACAGGTATGTCTGATGTAGTATCTTCATCACCAAAAGCTCCCCAGTCATCATCAGCATCATCAAAATCTTTATTTGCACTAGAAGTCTGTGGCTCCTCAAATGCTGCCCAGCTTTCATCTTGGTTTTCTCTAGTCTCTGAGGTAAAGTTTGTAAAACTGTCATCTTTAGCAACAGAATCACTTGCCACAATAGTTGTACCTGAGCTAAAGTCACCGAAATCTCCAAAATCATCCTCATCATTATCAAATTTATTTACATTTTCAGATATGTTGGTGGGATGTATCTCTGAATTTTTATCATTTTTATTTTTATCTTCATTAGATTGGTTTACAGAAAAATCACCAAAATCATCATCATCAACAGCATCATTTTCAAATGTTTCAGATTTACTAGATACACCTTTTTTCTTTAATGAGTCATCACTTCCTCTTTCCTCTTGTCCTACCTGATCTTTATTCAAGTCACTTGAGACTCTATTGAAATCATTAGGCTCTTCATCAGCACTATTTTCTTTTTGTGACAAAGAAGTATCTGAATCATTATAAGGAATGCTTGACTGTCTGAAATCCAAGTCTTGTGAAGACTGGTTTGCACTGAAATCATCAAAATCATCATCACAGAATTCATTGTCATTTTTTTCAGTTTCATTATTCACACTTATTTCTATATCACCACTTGAAGTTTTAAAGCTTTCACTATCACATTTTTCATCTGATTTATCAGCACTTTCATATACACCTTTAATGTCATCAGGGCTTTCTGGACTAGAATTTTGACTACTCAAATGGCAATTATGAGAATTTTTGTCATTAGCTGACTCTGTCTGATCACTTATGACAGAATTACTGACACTGCTGTCCACAATATAAGTATTGTCATTTTCTTCTGCTTTTCCTTGTGAAAGGGTAGGATGTGCTAAAGTAATTGGTTTTTCACTATTTTGTGAATTTGGACATTCATCATTTGAATCAGACTCTTGAACATTGACGGTGGCAGCACTATTTTCATATTTACTTTTTTGATATGATAGATCAGACACATCAGAATTGCCTAGTTGTTCATTGTTAGTGTCATCACTTTGACTGACCTTTTTTAGAGCTTCTGATATAACCTCACTGTTGATAAACTTTTTAACTTCTCCTTCATTCACATCACTTCCATCAATCTCCTTATCACAATGATCACTGTCATTTTCCTGCGAATCACACTTTTCAATTTTTGAAATCGAAGATTCCATTGTGTCACTTTCTTGTCTTAATTGTGTCTCAGAAATTTCACAACCAGGTGGAATTGTCTCATTCCTGGTATTATTTGTGTCTTTATTTTCATCCATTTGGATAATCCCTGAATTATGCCAAGACTTGGAATGCTCTAAGTTTTGAATAGGAATGCTTTCCTTATTTGAATCAGTAATTTCAGAACATGCAAGGTTTTTATTTTCTGTAATACCAGCATTATCAGAGGAGATATTTTGCACTATCACAGAATCAATGCTGTCAACAACAACACTGCCATTGTTTTCTTTACAATCTTTAGCTTCATTTCTCATTTTATCTGTAGCAATGTTGCTGTATTGGTGCTTTGAAACCAAATTTTGGTCAGCAGTCTCAGACAAACTGTCTGTCAGCACATCATCTAAGCTGTCTGAATGTTCACAACCTTTTTGAGATGTTCCTTGCTTTTCAATGTCCTGAACAGGAGATATTTCTGCACTGTACATCCCTGAATCTGTTAACGGACCACCACCAATGTCTTGATCCTTTGATGAAACATGAATGTCAAGGTCAGATATCTCTTTCTTTGAAAAATTTGTATCTCCTGTCAATTCATGTCCATCTCCTTGCTCATTCTGGGGAGAAAATCCATCAGAGGGGTTGATGTTTGAAATAGTCTTCTTTTCAAAAGCTGAAAAGTCGGCAAACTCATCATTTGTGCCATTTTGTACAATGCCATCAAATTTGTTGGAACTTGTTGAAGAATCATGTTCTACTGAAATAAATGAAGGTTCATGTGTTAAAGCTGAAATAAAGTTTTAAATAACTTCACACATTATGAAATTGAACAATTGTGGCTGTCAATTAAAGAATTACATAAACCACACATAATTCACTTAGAGCGTAAGAGAAATTTGACATCAATCCATCTTTCATCAATAGGATTTTCAATTTTTTTTTACTGTATACCATATATGGAAATTAGCTTTGCACATTAAAGCCATGTCAAATGAAAATTTTAGTGAATCCTGTAAAGGTTCCCCAAAGGATCATTAATGTAAAAATTACTTAGAATCCATAAGCTGGTTTTAAGAAGATTTTCAAAGTTTTCACTATACAATGTACAAGGATTTCAGTTTCACCCATTACCACACAATCCCGCAAGAAAATATAGGTATGGAAAATATCATGGGAAAAGAAAAAAATGCATGTAACAAGCAAAAGCCCAAAAATAGGATCTGCTTATCACCAGACAACAAAGTTTTAGACATGTCCAAACTGAAACAGGTTGCAGAAGACATTTCAAAGTGCATTGAACTCAGAAATATGTGCAATATATGGTAGAAAACATTGTTAGAAAAGGAGAACCCAACAATCACAAAGAATGTCACATTTTCAAACAATGCTTTCTCAATTTGTTGTTTTAAGTACATTAAAATACAGGGTTGTGTGATAACTGAATATCCCATTACCAGATGACACAATTTTAGATTGGTCCAAATTGAAACTAATTACAGCAACAATCTCAAGTTGGTGGAATTTATATCATCATTGTCTTTTGTCTTTTAGGGTGGAAAACTTTGTGGACAATGGAAGAAATTGTTTGTAACATCCAATTTTTCATTTTACACAATGTTTTGTTAAGGGGCATCAAAAAGCTTCATTGCGTAGGAATGGGCTAATGAGATTCAATGAATATGGCCAACCTTTTATAAGCATGATTGTTCAATTAATCAAATTAGGAATATAATAATCCTTCCTGCTAAGTGAAAGGTCATTACAGCAAAAACTAGCTTTTGTACAATTCAACATCTATTTCATATCTATACATGTCATCTTAACCCTTTCCTTTTTTTTGAAATTTTAGACTGGTCTAAATTGAAAGAGGTTGCAGACGGCAATGAAAAATGGGTGCAATTTGAAATGAAACTACCCTATGTGGTAGAAAATATTGTGGAAAAAGGAGAAATTGCGTGTTACAAACAATTTCGCCTTTTGTCACGATGTTTACATAATTTTAAAATCACAGCAACGTAAAATCCTGGTTTAATACAGGAAAGGGTTAATGTGTGTGTATTTCCGTTTATTTATCGTCGCTACCGTAGCACATGCCCATATGAGCGACGCCCCCAGAAGACGGTTAGTTGTTACGGGGGATAGTGCAAGGATACAGGACGAAACTGCTGAGAGGTCCGCCTGGTTCTTTAATTTGCTCGATGGATAGCATCGTCACACGGGGCCTGGGTTTAACGTCTCATCCGAAAGACAATTAGTTGAATTAGTTGATATGATCAGCCCAGGGCTCGAACCCCGTGATCTTGAGGTTTGAAGTCAAGTGCTCTACCAACTGAGCTAATCGGGCTGACAAAAAAAGGGTTAATTGAGGTTGTTGACCTGTTATATACTCTACCAATATCTAAACACTTACCAATCAGGAAATAAACAAATAGTTGTAATTAATTTATATCCTGGTAATATGTATACCTTTATAAAGTGGGAGTTTTCAGATACTTTTGTTTTAAAAATAGCTGTGGCAGGTGTATAGACTAAGATCAGCCTGCACAGACGTGCAGTCTGATCTTAGTCTACACTACCTGCTTTTCCTAGACTGGCAATGTTGTAGGTTTTCTCTGAAAACTGCTGACCTCAAATATTGAAACAATTACTATCTAATAACCAATTACCAAAAAATTCCTTGTCAAGGGTTCGATCCCCGGCACATATTCTTTCTGACCTTTGTCTCTCAACAATGGGTGGCAGGGTTAGCTCTGGCTTGAAAAAAGTGCTCGCCATCACTTTCGCCAAATTAAAAAAGTTGTGGCCAAAATGGAAAAAGTTGTGGCCAAATTGAGGAGTTTGGGGGCCAAGCTCGAGGATTTCTTTACTGCACTGTTATTTTCTTAACTTATATGCTATTAAATAGATAATGTGCATATCAAACAGGTTTTTAATATGGCCATTCATTTGTTGTTTTGTCTTTGATGAATGTAGCTAAGTCATACACCTACATTTATTTTTACTCGTCTTTAATCAGTGCTTTCAGTACTTTGATTAGAAAATCGAGACTTTGATGAGAAAAAAAGAGAAAGAAATAGTAATAAACCTAATGAAATATGCTTGATTTAATAATAAAATAATGTAGACTTATTTATTTAAAAAAATTAGATTAAGGTTGAACATTCTTGGGCACGAATGAACAAAAAAGAAATGGTTTGTCTGCTTTTGGGACAGTATAACTTTTGAAATTTCTGTCAAATTTTGACAAACTACCACTGTTTCTATAAACAGTTCATCAGAATATCCTTCTTATGACCCATAAATGATGATTCAGTGTTTGAACAAGGAATCGCGGTAGTGGTGCCGAGATTAGAAACTGACTGAAACTGTCAGCAGAAGTATACAAAAATATGCCCGAATTCGGCAATTGTATTCATCAGGAAAAGGCAAATGGCGGCCAGTTTAATCAAACTTTTCTTATAGAAAGCCTATTTTTGTGTGATAATTGAGGTCTTCTGATCGATTATGTGATAGCCCTCAACTAAGAAGTTTCATTGGCTCATCCATAATACTAAGTCATGCCCACAACACAAAATCAATACGACTCACCGACCAATGAGCACATTTTATTCATCTGATTGGCTGTCAATCAGAACTGTAATTGAATTTGGTGATGTGTTAGTCTTGTGTCAGACTCGGTGACATAATCGACCCAATATAGAAGCCCTTGAGCAATTATACGCACTTGGCCCTCGGACTTGATTTCCGGAGATTAGTCAAAGTAAAAGTATGTATAAAAAAACTTTTCTTTTTTTTTGGCGCCACGAACATTCGCCAAATGTAAAAAACTTGCGCCAGAATTTTATTTTTGTCGCATTTGGCGACAATGGCGATCGGCAGCGCGAACCCTGGGTGGATAATCATAAACCTAAGCTGGATAGTAGCTGGAGGCTAGGAAAGGATGTAGTAGTAGTACTGGTGTGAAAAATACCAGGAATCCATTGTTATGTGCTCCAGCCGCCAAGATACGACTGAAATACTGTTTAAAGCGGCGTTAAATCCCATTCAATCAATAAAAACAACAAAAAATTCCTGGTTTTGACCCCAATGCATGCTAATACAACATATTTACCAAATCAGAAAACACATAATTTCAAAACCAGAAAACAATCTTGGAAGAGAGAAAACTCTTTACAATAAGGAATTCCTTTATCCTAGTAATGTATCAGTCTTCTACCCTATATGGAACTTATTCTAAAATTACTTTCACTTTGAACTTATTAAAAATCAAACTATTAATATTGTGTTGGTTAGACTTTTATGGGTTACACTATTTCAAAACAATTTTACATTTTGAAACACTATAAAAAATAGCTTATCAAAAATTGTGGGAATAGGAGAAACTGCATGTAACAAATAATATTTGCTTATCTCAAAATATTTTCTATTCTAAATGGTCATTAAGATTCAATTCAAATGCACTGATTTTCATCTAGAATGTATTTCCATTTTGACAAATTTCATTTTTCAGGAATCTTTGGAAAAAGATTAACCCTTGTAATGTTGAATCAAGAATATTTCTGTTTTGGCAGATGACAAAAGATGTTAGAGGAGCTGACAAAGATCAATATTCACATTACGTGCTATCTGATCTTAGTGTACAATACATGTATGTGTATTTGTTTGTCCCATTCAAGTCATCGTTGTTTACAAAATTTAATAACTTTAACAGAAAAACTGACCCATAGATTAGTGCTTGGAGTTCTAAGAAAGAAAAAAAGAGTCCAAAGAGCACAAAAACAGATAAAAGTCCAACAGATGATGCTACATACATTATACCAATTATCAAAGTTCTAGGCCCTCCTGTTTGGAAGAAGATGATTTTCAGAATTTTCACTTTAAATATAAGCCCTTGTGTCATACAGGGATGGGCTAATTATGACCCTTGGGCCATAATTTATACAATCTTGATAGAGGTCTACCACATGATGCTACATACAAAATATCAAAGCTCTTAGCCTTTCTTTTTGAGAGAAGAAGATTTTAAAAATGTTTCACTATACAAGCCTATGTTAAACTTGTGACATCCGGGAACGGACTAATTCTGACCCTGGGGTCAAAATTTACACAATCTTGAAGGAGGTCCACTTGATGATGCTACATACCAAATATCAAGGCTCTAGAACCTCCCGTTCGTCACTTTGTAAGCTTATGCCACCCCATCCTCCTTTTAGCATGGCAAATTCTTGAGAAATATTTTTTTCTTGTACAAATTTATAGTCCTTACCCTTATGGCCTAAAGAATCTAAATAGCAAATGTGAATCCAATCCAACAGCCGATTCATGACAAGAAGCTTTTGAAAGATGTACCCTTTTTTGCACCTAATGGGGCTCCAAGGGGAAATAACTCCATGAAATGTAAAACCTGGGAGTGGGATCCAAGTTTGGTTGAAATCCGTCCAAGGGTTCTTAAAAAGAAGTTGAAAATATAAAAAGCTAACACATAGCGCATGAGGGACGAAACAAGATTGCATTAGGTCACCATGACCAGGTGACCTAAAAACTTGTCTTTTTACTTCAATTTCAAGGAAGTTGCATATTACTACATGTATTTCCAGCTGATAGAATACTAAATATCTCTGTATGTCTAATTTGAAAAAGTAAAAAATGCAGAAAATGCTGGCAACATGCTATGTCTTCAATTTCAGAATTATTTACTGAACATATTTCTTGAGGCTTAAAAAAGGATTGTTTGGTAACAGTTTACTTAGTACCTTCTTTATAGCTTGTGTCAGCAGAGGTGAAAGTTCCAAACTCATCATCATCGTCCCAGTCAAATCCTCCATTGTCATCCATAGGGGGAGGGGACGAAGAGACCATAGGAATAAAATTCGACATTCCTTATTTTCTTCTTTTGATACAAATCATATCTTTGATCTGAAAGTAAAGAACCGAATCATATAAGTGATTACAATTAAGAGATGAAATGAGTATTTTGTTTTCAATGAGGTGAGAAAATATATACAAGAGTGCCATAGTCACAATATATGCCACCAACTAGCCAAGACATGAAATTTCTATTATGTCCCCTTTTTCTGTGACACAGTCATAAATGGCAAAACCAGATAATAATGTGAAAAGTCAGATAACTAGGTACATTCTGTAAAAATTTCATTCAAATTCATTCATAAATGTAGGAGGAGATGTTAAACAGAAATTTTGCATTAAGCCCCCTTTTCTGAGACACAGTCTTTAATGGCGAAATCCATACAAAATGCACAGTCAGGTGACTAGGAACATTCTATAAAAATTGCATTCAAATTCATCAATAAATGTAGGGAGACATATGTTAACAAAAAAATTTGCATTAACCTTCTTTTACTGAGACATAGCCTAAAATGGCAAAACTCTGACAATATGCCCCTGGGGACCGAAAGACCCACCATAGAGCCCATAGACATCTTTCGGAATTTTTAACTCATCACCCTTGGGTCCCCAGGGGCATATTGTCGGAGTTTTGCCATTCTAGCTGGAGGCTAGGAGAGGATGTAATGGTGGTACCCTTGCAAGATATATGCTCAGTTACCCTATTACCGGTGTATACCAATTACTGGTTTACTCTGAAATATCCAAATGCTTGTGAATTACTAGACAATCATGAAATATACTATTTCATAATCATTTTTATAACCTTATGATAATTGTCACACACTTCACTGTCATTTTGTATAAACTGTCCCATAGTATTTCATAGTTAAAGTAGAAGATCGTAACTAATCTCATACCCTTTATAAATGCATAACTGTGGCCAAATGTGACATTCCGAGAGCAAAATAAATTCCATTGAAATGAAATTCTAACATTTTGTTAAGGTAGAAGAATATTTATTTGCTACTAAGATATGATAAGATAAGATATGGCTAGGCACGAGCCCTTGGAATTTGTGATTGGTTAGAATAGAGTAAGAATTTTAGTCAACTCACTGGAGGCATTTTTTTTTTTTTGTATATGGTGTAGAGATAAATTCATTTAGGAAAATGATCAGATTGACAAGTGCAAGAGCCCTTATACAGTTTATAAAATTAAGTAGTCATTTTAACTAGTGTGTAAATAAGTCCTGCTCATAGGGGTAATTTTTATTCATTTCACTTGAATAAAATAACAAGGTGTAAGCAATATAAAATAAATAAATGCTTCTTGTGTCTATACAGAAAGAAGTCAGTGAAAATTTATAAAGTATTTGAAATTGTCAGTGTTTGCTGCAATGAAAAGCTCTTACGAAGTACACCGAGAAATAGCGTATAAAACTTTAGTGAGACCCCAGGTAGAATACGCATCAACAGTTTGGAGCCCCTACACAAAAATCTATATCAACAAAGTGGAAAAAGTACAACGTAGAGTGGCAAGATGGGTTCAAAATAATTTCTCTTATTTTGACAGTGTTACCTGCATGCAGAAGGAGCTTGGTTTGGAAACTCTTCAATACAGACGAGACATTTCCAGAGTCACCATGTTTTATAAAATCGTTAATAATTTTGTTGCAGTGCCAATACCAGCTTATCTTGAAAGACCAGTGAGGACCACCCGACATATGCACACAGCATCTTTCAGACAGATCCACACGAATGCAGCCTACTTTAAATATTCTTTTTTTCCCTACACAGTGATACTATGGAACAGCCTACCAGAAACAAATGTACAGCAACCTGATATTGCAGCATTCAAAATGAGTCTCGATTCTTTTCAGATAGTGAGCCGTCCCTGAATGACCAAAATATGTTTTATCAGCTCTTTTAATCTAACACTCACAATACTTTTAAAATTTTGCACCCTAACAAATGTCTAACAGTTTTTATTCCTGCACAGACACGTACCTGCCAGTAATACCCGAAAAGGGAGTTGGGCAGTATATATAGGCAATATTCAGACTACAAAAGACCACTGTAATAGCGGTCACACTAAAACAAGCCCTACAGAGATTTATAGCCCTACAGATGCCCTATGGAAATTGTACACGCCCTACAAGTATACGAGCTATAATAGTGAATCAACGTTAGTTAATAGGATTGAAAATAACATTTTTCTTCTTACTTCAAAAAGAATTCTGTGAATTTACGTATTTATGATGATATTGATGTTTATAATACCACATAATTTGACCGGAAGTAATTGACGAAACGCCCTATCGTTTAATTGTTTATTTTTTAAAAGACAGAAATTAATTGTAGTCTTCCTAAACAATTCAATATGATTTAACCAAGACTTTAATGCTGAAATATTTGTGTGATCGGCACGCGACATAGTTTATACTTTTCTTATAGTGCGACAGCCACTGCTTTAAAAGGGGAATAATAGTGGACTAGTTTTAAAACAATTTAAAGGGGTTTACATTTGAAAAAAATGCGAGAAAATTGGAAATTTATTGTAACAAATCATTTCTACTTTTCTCACAATGTCTACATTATCAGGCACTTGAAATTTGAACAAGCTTTGGATCATCTTCGACAAGGCAACATCTTTCCAATTTTTTCGTTTGGTAACTAAATCCTATAGGCTTCTAGCTTATGCTAAATTTAGTTGCCTCCCTTGTCTTTACAATTTCGACTCGAAAAATCGTTTAAAACCTGAATAAATCTGAAAAATTGTAATACAATAAACCAATTCCTTTTCTAACTACGGGGGATAAATATTTCAATAGAAATTGGACTGTAGATTTGAGTGGTATCTCATTAAACGGTCGGAAGTTTCCCTAAGTCATTTCCGGTTAGGTTTCGGCAATTGTAAACATCAAATTCATCATAAATAAGATAAATTCCCAGTAAATATTAGGAAATATAGAGATAAATGTTAATTTCATTCTTATCAACTAAAAATCATACACCATTCTCGCTCATATACTCGTAGGGCGCGTACAAATTTCATAGGGCGTCTGTAGGGCTATAAATCTCTGTAGGGCTTGTTTTAGTATGACCCCCGTAATAGGGTCAAATAGCCTACCAGGAATCCATTATTTGGTGTTCCATCCTCCGCGATATGACTGAAAAATTGTTAAAGGCGGCGTTAAACCACATTCAATCAAATAAATCAGTTTCCAAAATGAACTAATGCAAAAGAACAACGAAACATCATAGAAGCGATAACAAAGTGAAAAATGCCAGATTTTTGTTTCAGTTTTTGACGGATGAAAACGTAAACAAATGTATTTTATAGGGACATATCACATCCGATTGATTTGACATCGACATCTTGATCAAAAGACTTTTGTTCAGACCCGTCACTTCATTTCGTTTTTATTTACAATATGCATGTAAGCTGTTACCTGTAAAATTAGTGTAAAATTGTCTTTATTTTGTACACGACAGCTGACACTCCCAGAATTCTAACCGGAAATGAATTTCTGTAATGGTGTGGTGTAAGACCGCAATCATTGTAGATTGAATTAATTCGTTTACCCAGCGGGCTTTAGTAACAGAATATAATTTAACCCTAATCCGAATTATCATCATTTAAATAAATTACAATTTGAAAGCACGTATTGCATTCGATATCTGTTCTATAAATATGAGTTAATTTTCTGAAGCTAGCTGATAATCTGAGACGCCGGGTTATTCGATTATCTGTGTCATCTTAACCATTCCCGTACAATTCCACATTTACAACCCACATGCAGATGCAAAAACAACAACAACAATAAAAAAAAAACCCCGACAAAATAACAACAACAACAAAAATACCCCTACAACAAACAAACTAAAAAACTCAGGAAAACATTGTCGGAAATGAGGAAATTTCTTGTCGGCAGTACATGCAATTTATTAGAATTTTCCGCCATGATTTTTAGATTTATTATCAAATTTTAAAACTAGTTCCGCCAACTTAAAATTTTATGTCTTCATCTACATTGAATTTATATCAGTCTGTTAGAAGTCAGTATTTTATTCGAACTCGAGATTTCTGTGTTCATGTCACCGCGACGGTAAAGACGGACACCACACAGGCTACGTCCCTATCAGAACAAGTAAGCGCCTTATTTCCGTTTTTTTATTGTCGCTACTGTAGCATATGTCCATATGACCGGCGCCACTAGAAGACGGTTAGTTGTTACAGGGATAGTGCCGGATACAGGACGAGATTGCTGAGAACCCTGCCTGGGTCCGTTTAACTTGCTCGATAGATAGGCCTAACACCGGCACAACGTCGCACCGGTTTAAGGTATCATACGAAAGACAATCAGTTTATTATTTTGGTTAGCCCGGGGATGGAATTCGCGATCTCCAGGTTTGAAGTCGAGTCAGCGCTCTACCAACTGAGCTAATGGGGATGACCAGTGATTGGACATGTGTTCTTCCGTTTATTTATCGTCGCTACCGTAGCACATGCCCATATGAGCGACGCCTCCAGAAGACTGTTAGTTGTTACAGGGGATAGTGCAAGGATACAGGACGAAACTGCTTAGAGCTACGCCTTGTCCTTTAATGTGCTCGATGTATAGCATCGTCACACGGAGCCTCGGTTTAACGTCTCGTCCGAAAGACAAAACGTTTTGTTAGTTTATATGTTCAGCCCAGGGCTCGAACCCGTGATCTTGAGGTTTAAGTCAAATGCTCTACCAACAGAGCTAATCGTGTTGATAATGGTTGGACATGCCATGAACAGGGTCATTTATAATAGTGGCTTCCGTCACTTTAGCGAATGTTTACGACATTTACCGAATTATCGTCGCAATCGTATTTCACTATGAGCCTACTTATACATTAAGCAAAAGTTGGTGATTAAAACTTGCCCCTTTCAGTGTAAAAGTTGAGTCGGTCTTAATATAGACTGGGTTACTGACCCTCGGTCAACTTTTTCTTAATGTTTTCTGCTGAGCTTTTGATTATTTTATGACAACAGCTTTATGACAACAGCTTTCAATCACAATAAACAAATCAAGGACTTTTTACCAGAAAAAAAAAGCCTGGCCTGTAAAGTTTAATAATTCCTTTTTACTGTACAATGTTTCAACCCAGTACAATACAACTGACGTCAACCCCTTTTCGCTCTTTATAAGAAAAAATATACATGTACTTCTAAATTGGAAACATTCTTGTTACAAATAACATCCCCTTGTCTCACCGACAATGCCTTCTACCTTTTACGATACTTCTTTTAAATGCTTGTTAATTTGTCCGTACAGCTTCTTCTAGACTCGACCAGTCGAAAATTTTATCATCTGACAATTGAATAAATCGCGAGTTAATGGTGTAATAATGAGAAGATTACTGTCATTGGGTTCTAGTTTCTGTTACTACAATGGGTGATCAAGCTATAAATCATATTCCAGGTAAATTTGAACATTCTAGTTAAGTTCGAACATTCCTGTTAAATTTGAACATTCCAGTTAAATTTGAACATTCCAGTTAAGTTTTAACCACATTGTTTTGTAGAGGAAGCTGACAAGTAACCCCAGAAGAAAAGAATCTGAGAGGCACCCGCCTATAGACGATTTCGGGGAAAAGGTACATGATGAAATAGGTTTGAAGGACAACATAGTTAATAAGAATAATAGGACTGAGAGTCCGGATAGTCGCCAGATATATTCGCATATGAACATGTTTTAACGCCCAAGTCAACCAATATTTAGACGGTACGCCAGCAAAACGTCATAACTTCAGCTTTATTAGAGCTGTTGTTGTTATGACATTTTGTTTGCCTACCGACGACTTAACTTGTCATAAGACACGTATTTAGACCAAACTTGAAGAGTTTACACCATAAACTGAAGCCTGTAGACTACACACAGTGTTTTACTAATAATTCACGGATCTGATGACATAGTTTCTATCAAGTATCGAACGTATATGGCATATTGAGGACAACTAAATTTCGAGACAAAGAACAAAAAGGTAGCCCCAAGAGTACACAGGATGTCACATGACGGAGACCATAGCTAGATTGTAAACGTTGACATGCTTTGAATTTAAACCCATCTCCACACACACAGTCCTGCTTTTTAAGGGCCCTTCAGGAAAATAATTCTGGAAATCATTCATGAAAACGAAGCAACCAGAGAGAAAGAGAGAGAGTGAGAGAGAGAGAGAAGAGAGAGAGAGAGAGAGAGAGAGAGAGAGAGAGAGCGAGAGAGAGAGAGAGAGAGAGAGAGAGAGAGCGAGAGAGCGAGAAGAGAGAGAGAGAGAGAGAGAGAGAGAGAGAGAGAGAGAGAGAGAGAGGGAGCGAGAGAAAAGAGAGAGAGAGAAAGGGGGGGGGGTTGTCATTAAACGGGGTTCAACGGGTCAATCACTCTTGTACATAACGAGTTCGGCCAACGATGTTTGAAGCATGTGAGGCATAAAATTCGCAACTACAGCTTATTCAAGCTTTAATCAAACGGTTTAGATCGCCGTCCAACCATTTTACTTTTTTGCTACGTTTTACTTATTAATAATTCTGAAAAATAACGTCGTTTATTATCTAAGTCGAATTTCCTTATGGAGATCAGTGGTCCGCAATCTGTCAATTGAAAATTAATCCGTTGTCAAGCTGAATCCGGACTATTCCTGTATTGGGAAGAGTTCAGGAAAAAGATCAGGTGTAGTCCTAGGCATCATGCTTGCCCCTTTAACCCTTTCCCGTTTCGGAAATTTTAGACTGGCCCAAATTGAAAGAGTTTGCAGACGACAATGAAAATTGGATGCAACTTGAAATGAAACCACCCTATGTGGTAGAAAATATTGTGGGAAAAGAAGAAATTGCTTGATCCAAACAATTTCTTCTTTTTCCACAATGTTTTCCCAAGTATAAAATCACAGCAATGTAAAATCCTGTGTTTGTACAGGAAAGGGTTAACGCCAGTCTTGTTTATACCATTTATTTCCTAAAAAATACCAACCCAAAATAAGTGCTTTTTGAGCTACCAGTCCTTTGATTTTTTTACAATTTTGTAGAGGACTTTATTCAGCATGACAAGGGTTAAGGTCCCTCATCATGTAATATGAAGAACATTATTCAAATTATTTCAAATATCTATAGTTTCTTAGACTGTGCTGATCTTATGACAAGTCTTAATAGAAAAGAACTGTTTGATTTACAAAACTAGAAATTCATTCTTCCCTTACGAATATTCAATATCATATTTTTCCCTGAAAATTTATAACACTTTCAAAACTACACCCTTTCAGGTTATTGAAGAGCGATCTATCAAAAATAGCGGCCAGTTTTCTGGAATAAACAAGATTTCACAAAAAATGATATTTCAACAGTGACCTTTCAAAAGCATTTTCTTTGAAAAAACTAAACCCTATTTTGACGGTACTCGTTCGAATCGTTTAAATTGTCGGTACATGTATTTCATTTTTGCAATCAAATCAACTTTACCCTTTTTCACACAAATTCGTTTTTTAAGGTCCCCCCCTTTTCACGCCTCTTAAGAAAGCAGGTTTTGAAAACATTAGGAAAAATGAAGAAATTGCTTTATCAAGCAATTTCGTCTTTTATCACAGTTTTTTCTTTCCATAAAGAAAAAGTATGTTGTCTGCCGCTTCTTTAAATTTGGAACAGTGTAAAATTTTGTTGTGTGGAAGAAATGGGTTAAATTTCTTTAGCATTTGATATATAATAAGATAGAATCGATCGAGAAAAGCAAAAACCTTGCAAATTTTCATTTTTTTGTGGGACCATTTTTCGCGGAGGCATACAAAATAGCTGCGTCCTCAAAATTTTGTTCATGGAGATAGGAATAATCTTTTCGAGCAATCAGAACACCCTTTTTTTGACACACGAAACTTTAAAATTGAATTATTTATTTATATCGAACTTATTGCACAAAACATTAAATTTCTTGGCTGAACTTTAAGAAAGATATAGCTGATTGCAATTTATTACTTTGATCCGGAATACGTGATGTGGTAATTAACCGACAACGCAAAATTTGTTACATTTGTTACCCGAGTTTTCGCTTTTCCTAAAACCTTTAAGAGATGAAGAGGTGATTTTTCCCCCTTCGTTTTTGTTTTCAAGGTGGTATGAAAATAAAAAAAAGACTAACTATACTGTAGGTCTTCATCATAATAGACAATGACAAGAGATGTGCACTGGAAAAATGAGATACTTAAAAGCATTCCCACACAACCCCGCTTATGTACGTCCTAAAAGAAAACATTGAGAAAAATGTAGAAAATACGTTTTACAATGATTTTTTCATTATCCACACTATTTTTCTAACCCAAAAAGACAAGGACATTTAAGATTTCATCAAATTGAAAATGTCGTTTACAACTTTTTGAATTTGGACCAGTCTAAAATTCTATCGTCTTGTAATAGTTTAACATTTTAGATACAAACTATCGATGTTACTTTATATTCGATTTTCCGTTAATCAAAAACCAGTGAGTGACCCGTTAAGCCAACAAGAGCTATTAGGAGAGTTCGAAAAGTATCAACCCGGGTCAGACGACGAAGATCGTGCAGACCTACGATGGTGGGGACTTCTTGATTGATTTTTTAATCTACCTAATTGGCTTATTCGCGAATTGCTAAATCTGTTTGCCCTGTGCTTGAACCGATCGCTTTGCCAGACACATGTCTGTGTTTCACGGGGTTCCCGGATGGTGCCTTTTAGCTGAACGGTTCACATTTCATGTTTTCTGAGAACTCTAATGGCCCCTTTTTGTGTAACTGGTCATTATATCAATAGGACCCTATGAGTGACATTTGCAGCAATACCAATACCAATTCCAATCGCAGCTGTCAATCAAGGTATAAACCGACTAATCAAATTATTTATTCAGCCCGAACCAGAGTTTATCAACTCCAACATTGACGCCATTTTGTTGCCTTTATTGTTTGTTTTGTGACTTAAATGTCATAACTACAGCTTATTCAAGAGAAGTAAGTGGGCGGGGTCAGCTATTGTTCAATTTAACCCTTTCCCAAACAACCCCCCTTTTACACGGTAGAACATTAGACTTGTCCAAATTGAAAGAAGCGGAAGGCGACAATTTCAAGTTGATGTTTTTTTACTCGTCTTTTTGGATAGCGAGTAATTTAGACAATGAAGAAATTGCTTGATACAAAAGAAAAAAAAAAAAATCATTTTATGCAATGTCTTCCAAAGATGTTTTCCTTGGGGGCGAAAAAAGGAGGGATTGTGTGGAAACCGGTTAGACGCCCCTAAAAAATAAAGCTTCGGAAAACAATAGGGATATTGAAGAAAATCTCTGTATCAAGCAATTTTTTTCAGTGTCCACACCGTTTCCTAACCTAAAAGGCAATGATTTTTTTTAAATTTGGGCAACTCGAAATTGTCATCTTCAGCTTCTTTCACTTTAAACCAGTCCTAAATTTGTCGTTCGTTAATGGGTTAAGTCATTATCAGAAGATATTTTTGTTTATACTAGTCAAAATGAAAGGAGACGACAGTGTTATGTTCTTTTTTTCTTTTTCTTTGTGATTCATGGAAAAGAAAAAAAATCTTTGGAAATGAAGAAATAGATTGTAGCTTTTCCATTATTTTCTTGAGGGCGTGAATTGCGGAATTGGGTTGGAATATGTTAACAGCCCAAATTGCGTAGTTACACTTTCGGGGATCGTATAAAGAAACATAGAGTTAGTAGTGATCTTTGCAGATGCAAAGGTGGAATTGTTGGAAATGTCACACACAGATTATACCATTGGCGGATCGCGGTTGTCTATCAAAGGTTAAGTCAACCATTCATAGACAGGAAGAGAATTTTGAACTTTGAACATTGGTCGAAATTTAAGTGAAACAATTTTCTTTGTTTGGAGACTTAACCCATTCCCTCTCAGTGACGCTTTTAGACGCCACTAAGAAAAAAAAAAGCTTTGGAAAACATCATGGAAAATGTAGAAATTGCTTGTTACAAGCAATTTTTTCATTATACACAATGTTTTCTATCCCAAAAGTAGAAAAAAAACACACACACACATACACACACACACACACACACAAAACAAAAAAACAAAAAAACAAAAAAAACCACCAAACATACGCTTTAAATTGTCGTCTGAAACTCCTTTCAATTTGGACCACTCTAAAATTTTGCCGTCTGCATGGTAATGGGTTAAAGGTGTATTACGACGTTGAGGTGGACGAACAACCGTTTACTACGTTTTCGTTAAATGTTTCACTGGCCACGAATTCTGCAATAATAACGCCACCTTAAATCTAAATGAAACTTCCTGTCAGATCTCAGTGGGCCTGACCAGCGAAAGATGGGCAACTATTTTTAATCCGAAAGGGGATAGGAAATGCTCGGCTAATTCTTTATCGTTCAATCACTAACTTTTTTGACATGGATTTATTTCGTGTAAAGATATAAAGTGATAAGAAAAGACGGAATTCAATATTTTTTACTTTATTTTCTTTTCTGGCAATATATTGCATTTCATATCCTATAGCAAGCATTTTCCCTCCAAATTTGAATGTTTCTGAATAATAGCTGATCTGAAATTCTGTATTCTGGGAAGGATTTAAAATACAATCGTCATTAATTCGAGGATTTTCTTTGAACTACAAGATATTCCCATCTTGGGCATTAAAGGTTTTTAACGAGAAATGAAACACATTTCTTGAGAAAAATTGTAATCTTACTTGTAAATGAAGTTAAATTTAGTTAACGATCAAATTCGATAGATGAACAATCGAGGGGAACACGAACGTGAAACCCTTCCCGAAAAACAACAACAATAGAACAACAACAATAGCGCCATAATAATAGTACGTGTGCATTACTCGAGGCTACCATAAATCGCTGGTAAAGACTAACATTAAAGGAATCGCGGAAATATAATTTGTTTGATTTTCAACATATTGATTGAGGGTACGCGAGAGTACGATAGCACGAGATTCATAACACAAATACGATTGTTATATCGCGAGATCACGATGACGATAACGCGAGAGTTCGCCAGTGGGACAACCTTACAATCGGACTCTCGTGTCAACACGATTGTAGTCTCGTACCTGGCCATTTCGTCACCTATCTAATTATTGTTATCGAAATCTCGTGATATCGCCAGCTTGGTCTCGTGATATCACCACTGTATGCTATACTATACTTCCAAAAACCCTTCCAACAGAAATTTAACAAAATGGGACTAGTGTGATTGGTCTCGTGCACGGCAAGTCTACTAAAATAGGATCTATCGATATCTTAGTGCCAAGTAAATCAAAGTACTGAAAGTACTGTAAGCTAGCAAAGCATGGTTGAATTTAGAAAAAATATTTCTCTTGTTGGGTAGAAAACATTGTGGACATTGAAGAAATTGCTTGTTACAAGCAATTTCTTTATTGTAAACAATGTTTTCCAAATCTTTTTTTTTAGATGCTTAAAAAGCGGAATCGGGTGGGAATGAGTTAAATAACATGCTTTTGACAGAGTTCTCTACAATTTGATTAGAGTTTGCAATATTCCTGAAATATAAAAGAACTATTTTTTATGGCGTAGGCATTCCAACAATTTGGTGGTTAAGCCTCCAGTGGCGGTTTGCACTCGTTGATCTTTGAGAAGACCTCAAAATTTGTCTGTTAATTTAAGCTATCAAAGCTCACGCAATTTAACTTAGATATTAACCGGGGTTACTTTTGCAAATATGGCTAGTAACATGTATAAAAAATAAAATGATTGGTTGTTGACCTTAAAGTAGTAACTTGAGCTTTGATAAGCACTAGTTTCGACGTTTAAGTCGCCAAACCAACAAAAATGCTTCATATAAATAAAGGCAAATATAGGGGTTCAAAGTTCACTTCTGGTCTAAATGAAGGAATTGAAAGTGGCGTGAAACACCATTCGAACAAACAAATGAATGCTGCTGACATCTGTGATCCGTCAATGAAGTTTAAAATGTGACGTAAACCTCACGACATCGAGAGAACACTTCTGAACGAGAACTGAAAACTAGACTGGAAGAAGTTGCAGACAACAATTTCAAGTTGATGAAATTACAAAATTCTTTGTCTTTTGGGGCAGTAAACATTGTTGAAAAATAAGAAATTGCTCGTTACAAGCAATTTCTTCATTTTCCACAATGTTTTCCAAAGCCTCTTTCTGTATGTCGTCATGGGTTAAGGTTTCACAAGATATCAGAAAACAGACATATTTCGTCTTTGAGAGACACACATATTGTTCGACGTTTATTTAGTAAATTCAAGCAAATGAATATATATGTAAAATCAAATGATGGCAACCAGCGATCCGAGTCCTGAACTGTTTATCCGTCTTTTACCCGTTACCAGACGACTCAATCTTAGACTGGTCTAAATTGAAAGTGGTATTTTCAATATTTTGAAATTTCATATTTTTGACAACTTTCTTGGTGGAAAAATTGAGTCAAATGAAGATATTGTTGTTGTAAGTAATTTCTTCATTTTGCACAATGTTTCCCCGATTGTTTTGCTCGAGGTGCCCCCAAAAAAGCGTCACTGTGTAGGAATTGCTTTAAAAGAAAAACATACGGGATTATAGAAGAAAAATGTGATTAAGTTTTGTTGTCAAGAGTAATCTGCCTTTGATTGTTATACCCTATTTTTAGCGGAAAGGGTTTCTGTACTTTACGTAATTTAGGACATTCCTTCGAGAATATTGTGCTTAACCAAGTTATATGTTGTGGTGTAGACTCATTTTCTCACAAAGTGATAAGGTTCAAACGGTGTTTTCATTATTAGGCAATCAAAATATAAAATGTCGAAGCTGATATGCAACAAGTCGATTGGATTTCATAAGGCTTTTTCTGAATTTCAAATAAATCACCAATTATTCTATTTTTTATTTTCAAATATATTTTAGATTCTACCCTTATCTTTTCACCAGCAAATACCAGGCTACCTTTTCACACGAGAGGATTTTCGTATTTTATCTTAATACACCCATGTTGGCTAGTCTGCAACTCTACCAACTTCATGAACTTCGTGAGGTTGGCATTAGCAGACTGGCAGAGTGGCAGAGTATTAATGTTGATGTGTTCGTCAAACTTTTCTTATAGGGCTTTCCAAAATTAGATGCTGTAAAATGATGCTTATCACTATTAATCCACTTATTCGTTTTTTACCAATAAAAACGAAATAAGTTGAGCACGTCCTATATCCTAAAAGCTCCTATGCTAATCTTGAATATTTGACACGATGCAGCAGCAAAAAAAAAAAAACAACAACACCAACACCACCACCAACAACAAAGCAAAGAAACAACTGCCCAACAACAACAACAACACACCACCATCACCATCATCATCAACAACAACAACAAAAACAACAAGCAAACAAACAAATAATGAATAGCGAAAACAGCTCTTGACGTCAAGGAATTCTTACATATAAAATGAAGTTTTTAACTATGTTTCACAGCAGCAACAGTTTGTCCATAACATGGCATGCCGTAGAATTTTGGTCATTAATTTCTCAATTAACAAGTTCCATTTCTTTTTTGCGAACTAAGCTGATCGTGTTAGAGTTTGAGCCGGTGGGTCTCAGATGATTCAAGACGTGTTCGTATAAGGTTCAAGGTCTGTCACGGGTGTTAGTACGTTTCATTAGGCCAATTACGTTCTGATCCAGCTTTGACACGTTTATACGTTTTCGTTCATCGGACAATTGACAAATTGCGGCTGTCAATCAAATAACCAGTCTACAAATGGGATCATTCATTGGGACCTGACATGAAGTTTGATTTCCAAAATTGGCCGCTATTTTCGTTATCCTTTTTTGTTGGTTTGGCGACATTAAGTCGTAACTACAGCTTATTCAAGCTGCAGTTACGACGTTTAGGTCGCCAACCAACCTTTCTACTATTTTGTTACCTGTTACTGGCCATAGATTTTTTTCAAAATAACGTCGTTTAAAATCAAAGCGGATCTTCCTGTCGGAGTCAAGGGGCGGAGCTAACGAAGTAAGTGGGCGAGTCCAGCGATTGGTCAATTTTAAGCACGTTTATGTCAATGTATACCTTGCATTGTAACTTAACCCTTTCCCGTACTATCCCCTGTTTTTACGTCCCTGTAATTTTATACTTGATACAATCTTGTGGGGGAAAAAAAGCTTGTAACAAGCAATTTTTTCTTTTACCACAATATTTTCTACCCTACTGAATGGTTATTTTTCAAATTAAATCCATTCTAAATTTTTCTCCGCAAAACCTTTTAATTTGGGCCAGTCTAAAATATTGAAAAACGGGAAAGGGTTAATTACATTATGATTGGCCAAGATGAAGGACATTTTGTGTTTGTAAAGTTTTCTGGGTGGATATATTTCGTCCTTGTATCAGAAATAACGAGGTCTACAACAGTTCTTCGGTGCCGTAGAGCTCTTATTCGGTGACATAGAGTAGAATGTATGGTGTTTACAGCGATACGACTCGGACAAGAGTGAAGGTGATCCCTCGATTTCAGTTATCTGATGGACAGATCGCGATGTCATTTAAAAAATGGACTTTGAACATATTTATCGACGTATATTTGCAACACTTCAGTTGGTTTGGTGACTTGAACGTTGCAACTACAGCTTATTCAAGCTGTAGTTACTACGTTTAAGTCGCCAAGCAAACATTATATTTCTTTGTGACAAATTACTAAACACAACTTTTACAAAGATGCCGTTTAATATCTCATTCGAACTTTCTGTCTGAGGTCGGAGGGCAGGGTCAGTGATCCGTCTAATCTAAGACCTCATGCGCCGGGATTATCGTAGGATAACTCAATACAGCGTGGGACGCACGACATACGTTGTCACATATTTGGATAAGCCGTAACTCAAATTAGCGCGTTGGCTACGGGATAAGACATGAGACATCCACGACGAAACGTAACAGAATTTAAAACAATGATAATAATACACACACTTACCGTTGAACTGCGGGTCGATTCCAATTTATGCTATGGAGTGTTATGTGCTGTCACGGTTTGTTGCGTTCATTCCGTGCTATTAAGTTATTACCGTGGCATTTTTTGACACTTTAAACGTTGCTCCGGCGGCCCCCCTGTTACTTTTGCTTATCCCGTTCCCCTGTTTTGCCTACGGTGGTCTGAAATGAAGCCGCCATGGCTACCGGAAACAAACTGCACACGCAGCAATATGTCGTCAATGTCGTTAGATAACGTCATGCTGTCATTAACCACAATGTCCCCGTTTGGCAACATTAAATCGGTTGTTAGTATCAAACAACAAAATAGTTCCCGGTAGAATAACTTGAAAAGTAAAATAAACACATTACAAGCATTTCAACTAGTCGCTCGCTTTCCTGATCTTACATTCAAAAACCTGGAAAAATATCTACGTTCGTCAAATCAAAGGACTGAAGGTACCGTAAGCTAGCAAAGCATGGTTTTTTTTAGGTAATCTTTTTTGTCAAAGGTTATCATAATAAATAAACGAGGTTAAAGTAGCGCAGGAGTTAACTCAGTACAACATGACACAATCTTAGACAAGAAGCTGTAGACGACTATTTTAAATCGGCGGAATTTAGAAAAATCTATCTCTTGTAGGGTAGAAAACATTCTGGATGTTGAAGAAATTGCTTGTAACATTTTCCGCAATGTTTTCCAAAGCTTTTTTCTTGAGATGCTTAATAAACGGGATTGAGTTGAAATGGGTTAAGTAGCATGCTTTTGAAAGAGTTTTCTACAATTTAAATAGAGTGTGCAATATTCCTGCAATATATAAGAACTACTTTTTACGGCGTACGCATACAATGGATTTAGTGGTTAAGCCTCCAGTGGCAGTCTGCACTCGTTGAACTTGGAGAAGATCTGTTAACTTACCCTGACGCTGACGCTTTGCTAGCTAAAAAGTGATAACATGTCTATGGGGGGTCACATGGGTGTCACACATGACTGAACTAGTACTTTCTGTCGTCGAAGGTTTGTTCTTATTGGGTATATCAATGTCTTAAGATATATAGTCAATCTTGCTGGATTAATTGATTGAATTTTTTTAACAATATTAGAGTCACATCGCGGCTACTGGAGCATCTAACAATGGATTCCTGGTATTTCTCACACCAGTACTACCACTAAATCCTTTCCTAGCCTTCAGCTGCTATCCCACTTAGGATTACGATTATCCACAAATGTCGGAAAGGATATGTGCCGCCGTTATAGATCGAATCCATGACATCCCATAATTGAAGATTAGGAGTCTGACGCGCTACCGACTGCGCTATGACGGCGGCTCAATCTTGCTGGAGCGACCATTACTATTAAGCGACAACCTCCATTTAGCGACCACAATTGGAATCCCCCTTGAAAACCAAAAGCTCCAATAAAGAGGTGGTCGTATTTGCCAAAACATATCATATTTAAATCTAGCTTTGCTCAAAGCCATTAAAATTGTCTAACAGATACGATTATAATGAGTCCCAACAATACTCGATTTAGTTTTTAAGTAATCGAATTGATCCTTCATATATTTTACAAAAAAAAGTTTTCTAAGAGACCGTTCTCTTCAGCGACCACATTTTTGTCGTCCCATGAGAGGTTGCTTAAAACAAGATTTACTGTATAATTTGACCGACATTTTATACAAATTATCACCAATTATCATCAATGGCATTTCAGTCTATATTTACCACAAAAAAGGTTAAGTTATGACAAACGAGTGTTAATGAAAATACTCCGTATCTATAGAAGCCAATCATCAAGCATTAGCAGAACGTCACAATTTTATACACAGGTCTTATTCAAAATGAGACAATTCTAGACATGGTCAAATCAAAATCATTTCAGTCGATTTAGATGACTTTAGATCTTTTTTGATAACTGAGGAACTTTTCTCTTGGGGAATATATTATAGTGAAGAAAATTGAAAATGTGTATATGCGCATAGTCGTTAAGGGTTGATAAAGTAATTTTTTTGGTAAAGGACGAAGTAAATGTTTCGAACAAGCAAGTATCATTATATTTGTTTTCCCACGCCAAAATCTTTAATAACAGATGCTTAACAAATCAAAATTTACTTGATTTGATTAGCTAAAAAAAAATATATAAAGAACCGATAATTTTCAAAGACGACCATTACAAACATGCGAACCTTTCAACTCTCGATAGATTAGTTGCTTTGTGTCTTAAAGACGAATAAATGACTGCAGTAATTAAAAAGGAAGTACAACAGTAGTGAAATGAAATGGGATGTCCTCAGTCGTGCCAACTAGAAGGGGAAGATACTGTAAAGCTATGTTTTTTCCAAAGAGAAACACTCGGTCCAAGACCAGCCCTTACCACAGATGATGTTGAAATTGTGAAAGAAACATGGATTGTAGTAAAAAAACATATTGCTGAAATTGGAGTTATTACATTTTTGAGGTTTGTTCTTTTAGTGTTTATTGTTTTCTAAAAAACGCGGTACTAATCCGCATGTACCGCCCACGTGCTCTCTTTGAGTTTCATAACAAGGCCTCTGATTTGATGAGCCCAGATCCTAAACAATATAAATTTCACATAGACATTGTTGGATACGGATCGGACGGAGTTTTAACAATTTACAAATTGTAATATATTATTGTCTTCCATGATCGAAATCCTGTTCAAACGACTGCATTCTTTTCATTTGATTTCATTTATAATGAGGATTTTATCAGTATTAGACAAATACCCGTTCAGAATCGACCAATCGATGGCCCCGCCTACTTACTCCATATGCCCCACCCATTAAGAGTCCGACAGAAAGTCATGCGTTATTTTTAACGGCGTTATTTTGAAAAATTAATGGCCAGTAGCATATATAAAAAAAAAAAAAAATTGGTTGGTGGGCGACCTAAACGTCGTAACTACAGCTTGAATAAGCTGCAGTTACGACGTTTAAGTTGCCTAACCAACAAAAAGTGTTAAGAAATTGGGGGCCAATGTTGGATATGAAAGCTCCGGGCTGAGTAAATGATTTCATTGGTCGGTCGATTCTTTGTTTGATAGCCGCGATAAACCAATTAGCGATATAAGATTCTCGATCTTAATGAACGACTCTGGTATGGAAATTATTCGGAAAGCATGTTACCGTATTTCACATACGTACGTTCGTTTAGACAGTGGATCACTAAAAACTCGTAAGTACTGCCTGCATAACATATTTGCCGTTCAAAACCCTCGCAACTACAGCTCGATTCAAGCTGTAGTTACGAGGTTTCAGAACGACAACGACGATTAAACTGTATTCACTAGGTTTTTGTCACCCTGTACGACGATATGAAAAAAAAAAAAAAAAAAATAGAAAATAGAAATAAAAAAATAATCCGATTGTCATCAAATGAGTTTTCCAGGAACTCGACTGGTCTAAGTTCATAAAAACATTTAATCTGTAGTTATGACGTCACTTACCAACTGCCATAAAACAAACAGAAAAGATAAAATAAATCACCAAGACTGTTAACTCGTCATTAAAGGATCACTTGCCACTCACACTGACCACCGATAAGAACCCATTCATGTACATATTTTCGACTTTTTGAAGAAAATGTTCCCAAATAACGAGTCTGATCTACATACCTCACATGACTCTACATGTTCATAGTTCATGAACATGTAGAGTCATGTGAGGTACGTAGATCAGACTCGTTATTTACGGATCGCCGGTCCTTCCGTCGTTCCCCTGACAAGTAATCAATCATATGAATATAAGTTTTCGATTTTTTTTAAATAAGTTCCGATCGGACTTGGAGTCTTTTGTGGCTAACTGACTAGGGCTGTGAACTTGGAATTGGTCGACCCCAGGCCACGCCCATTGACAACCAACAATATTGATTGATTGGATGGTGTAAAACGCCGCTTTTTAAAGTATTTCAGTCAAATCGCGGCGGCTGGAGCACCTTACAATGGATTCCTTGTATTTCTAACACCAGTACTACCACTACATCCTTTCCTCGCCTCCAGCTGCTATCCCACTTAGGTTTACGATTATCTACCCATTGGTGAGAGACAAATGTCGGAAAGAATATAAGCCGCCGCCGGGGATTGAACCTATGACATCCCAAAAGTAAAGATTAGGAGACCGGCGCGCTACCGACTGCGCTATGACTCCAACAAGGCAACTGAATAAGTTGTAGTTACGTCATTTACCCTTTCATACCAGAGAAAATTTTTAGACTGGTCCAAATTCAAAGAAATTGCAGACGAAAGTTTGAAGTTGAGAGAAATTTTAGTACCTCTGTTTTTTTTGCAGAAAACAATGTTGAAACTGAAGAAATTGCTCGTAACAAGCAATTTCTACATATTCAACCTTGTTTTTGCATTTTTCTTACGGAGGGGGGGGGGGGAAGCGGGGTCGTGTGGGAATCGGTTAAGTCGCAAAAAAACAAAATGTTTGACAAAATGTAGGAGGTCCATACTACACTTCCGGTCTGAATGAGTGATTTGATCGGTCTAGAGTTTTTTGATTGACATCACGATCCGTCTATCTTAGATGAGTAGAAAAGTCCAGGGTTCGAATCTCCATAGCACTGCAAGTCATGTGATTATTTCTTTGGATGAGACATTTGAACTGATACACATTTAGCGCATGCATAATTTGAACTCAAGTTTTATACAACTGAAAGATTGTTGAAAGCGTCGTCCAACCCGATACCAACAATTCAGATTTGACTGGGTCTGATTTTCGTCTGACAGTCGATGTTTGGTATTAAATGACATTGTTTTATAGTTTTGTCTAATATAAAAAACGCACCCCACCACCACAACAACAGCAGAGGATTCTAAATGGCTTTGAGTTTTGACCATAGAACTATTTTATACTATTTACACAGAAAGCAGTTTCGTGAAAACTTTTCAAAAATGATAAAGTCTAAAGGATCAATTATCCAGGAAAACTTTCCTAAATGACGTTACTTTGTCATGTTGGAAAATACAAATATTTGATGACGTCACAATTGCCTAATTATTACTACACCCTTCTTCTTCAACAACATCAACAACAACATTGATTTTGAAAATTTCATCAGCATAGTATTGTCGTCTGTAACTTGAGCAGTGTAATGTTTTTGTCGTCTGGTACGGGTTAAATATAGACAAAAACTACTGGAATTTTATGAGTTTTAATATTGATTTATTTTTATCATTTTCATGAATCAGAAAGATTCTATTCTAAAATTTCCGGGAAATATATTATAATATTATTGTGTGTGTGTCCGTGCAGGCAGGTTTTCCTAGATAATGGGTTGATATCTATTTGAAATCAGTTTATTGAATTTCCCTTATTCAAAATCATAAGAAATGAAGAAATCGTGAATACAGCTCTGTGTGATTACAACGCGATCAGGTTACGGGCTCGAACCCAAAAATTACCGTTGTGTTTTTGAGGTCTTTTTATAACCAGCACTAGTCTACCCAATAGTAAAGTGGGAAACTGTGTTGTTGCAAGCAATTTCTTCATTTTACACCAAGTTTTCCCATTTTTTTTTTTGAAGGGCGCCAAAAAGCCTCGTTGTGTTGGAATTGATTAATTAAGGCAAAAGGTCAAAACAGGTTTAGAAATTATTCATCTAATAATAAGTTTCATATGCAGTGTTTTGTTCAATGTTGGTTTCCATAGTGACGTTAATACGTATAGTATTTCGTGAAATTTGAATAAAAACAACACAATGAATGCTCCGAATTAATTGATTTCCGTTTTCGTTCAAAGGCTGAACTGCAGAGAAACTCGAATAGAGCATACTACTGAATCTTTTGTGAACGGTCTTTCGGATAACCTATTCCGACGCGATTTCGCTTTTTAACTCCCCTTATAAAAAGGGGGAAACAATTCGGGAAATGAAGAAATTTCTTTTTACAAGAGATTTCGCAATTATCCATAATGCTTTTTGACTAGAACGACATATGATTTTAGAATTTCATAAACTAAATATTGCTGTCTATAACTTTCAAACTGCAACAAGTTATATTTGAGTAGCTATGGGTATCAAAACTGCGCTTTCCTTTAATTTCATGTTCTGTCAAGTTGTTTACTTTGGGTGTTTTTTCGAAAGGAAGTCCACTGAAACATATTTCCTGAGAATCTGTGACTTTGGAGTAGAAACAGGAGCCAGTAGAACTTGGTCTCTCTAAGGAGAATCTATGACACAATTTACATTTGCTTTTATTACCAAGAACACAGTGAAAACATCAAAAATAATCTGAGGATACTTTTTAGTTTGTTCTGTTCCCTACAGTCAAAGCATTTGATTTCCAATAATCCAATACAAATTTACATCGTGCAACCAAGGGAATCATATTGATTTTATTTCAGATTAGGCTAAACCACTACTAGAGCGTCAGAAGTAGATTCTCACTGTTGTCATATTTTTCGGCGCACCCTTGGGCCCACCCATTTGATTTATCTGTACAGCTGTTAATCCTAAGATCCAATGGCACAAGGTTTCAAGCTGGACGAGTAAAAGTATTGTCGCCCAGTTTTGTGTTAAAGATCTTCCACGCTATCAATGTAATTAACAATAAAACTGGCTAAATATTGATATATCTCTAACTAGTAAATATCCCACACTGCCAATGCTATTGTCAATAAACGGTTTTGGCAATAACATTGACACACAGTCTGTGATATTGAAGACTGATCAAAACCCCGAAACTATATTATTGTCAATTATATAACCCTTTCTTAGCTTTATCTCGCGGAAACTCATTAGATTTTAACGACATTCCCTAGCCATATTGAGTTTGCTGCTCTTAATTTTTTGCATTTGAATCGAAATCGGAATGCCTATTCTGAAAACTAGGCAAGTACTAGTGAAAGATACTTGATCTATTCAAATTATCACGGTTTAAGCAATTGGAGTCATCTCCGACATTCAGAATTGTTTAGATAGGAATAATCAAGCTAACCTCGATTTGTTTACAACCAGAGGTGACATTAACGCCTAAACTAGTGTTAATTGAAATGGAGTTGAAGGCTTCTATTTCCTTGAAATGGTGCTATTTCTCTCGCTTAATACTAATACCATAGTGCCTATTTACACTTGTACATGAAACCGTACTGCCTTCATTAACGTGATATACTGAAGGAATACAATATACAGTGGTCCGGATACAAAATGTGATTTTGATTCATGCATCATTTTCTTTTAAAATTTGCTCTCAACCTACATTACTGAAGTGGATTTCAGTGAGACCGCACATTTTTACGAAGCGATTTTAGAAAGACATTCTCTTATTGTCTAGATCACTGCGACAATCAACTTTGTCATTTAGCTACTGTTTCAAAACCTAGGACTTCACTCAACTATGAGAATGGATATGCTTACTTTCTTGTAGAAAAAAGTGTTGAGTTAATACTAGTATATGTGGAAAAATATTCAATGTAACATCTTTGATTAGAGGTTAGGCATTACATTGATTTATCATATGAAAGTGAAAAATATAAGATTTAAGCTTATCAAATGCGTAAAAAACACAAAGCCATTTCTGTAACCCTTTCCCGTTTCTTTTAGATTTTACACTGGTCTATATTGGAATGGATTCCAGACAACATTAAAAATTGGACGCAGTTTTAATTGAAACTATCCAATGTGGTAAAAGATATTGTGAGAAAATGAAAAATTGCTTGTCACAAGCAATTTCTTCTTTTTCCACAAAGTTTTCTCGGGTAAAAAGAAAACTGCGTCTTAAAATCCCGAGTTTGTATAGGAAAGGGTTAACGAAGAGTTCAGGAGAACATTTCAAAATGCAGAATTTCGTGTGACCATACAGAAATAGTGAGCTAACAGTGAATAAGAGTTCAGTGTTCTAAATAGAGTTTACGATGGATTTCGACGAATAAGAATAGTCCAAAAGATGAATTAAAGAATAGAATAATATTAAATGTGATTGATTTCAGCGATTCAGGCATAGGATCAATTTGACAGTGATTTTATTGAAATAAGATATCTTAGACTTCTTAAATACACACACTATGGGCTGCCCACAATCCAGTGTCCTTTATGAAGAAAGAATAGATGATATCCCATTTCAACTTGGACCAAGACCCTCGATGAGTGAAGAGCAAGTGAACATTGTCACTGAAACTTGGGCATTGGTCAAGAGAAACATCTCTCAAGTGGGCGTGGTCTTATTTTTAAGGTAAGAAATAAAACTGTTGAATGTGAGATATATGAAAGTGAATTGTGGGAACTACCGAGACAAAGTGGGCATGAGAAATTATTTTTACGGCAAAATGGAACTTACAAATTACACATAAAGTGAGGGTAAAATAAAAACTTAAGAATCAGAAAGTCTGACAAAGCTCACACTAATTGATCCTGATCAGCTTACACAGTCAGCGCAGCCTAACTGGGATCGAAGTTTTTGGCATTTCCAAGGAGGTCCCCGTTCGCCCGACGGTTCACATATCGTCGTAGGGCGAGTCAAAGGTCGTAAATACAGCCTTATTCAAGCTGTATTTACGACATTTTGCTCGCCAACCGACGATATGTGCCAAAGAATCTCTATTTACTTTCAACCTGTTTTATTTCAATCTCAACTTCTAAGAAAGATACTTTAGTTTGTTCAAACGGGATGTTTAACGCCACTTTCTATAGTATTGCAGTCATATTGCGGCGACTGGCCAACCTAACCATGGATTTCCGGCATCTCCCACACTAGATCTACCACTACATCCTTTCCGAGTTTCCAACTGCTCATCCCACTTAGGATTACAATTATCCATCCATTGTCGGGAGATCTAACCCCGGAGCTCTTGATTTAGATTCCGTGTCTTGCGACTACGCTATATCAGCAGTTCTAAGAAATATACTTTTGATGTGGTTAAATAAGCCTTTTTGATTTATTCAATGGGGTTTAACGCCATTTTAACGGAATTTCAATTATATCTTTGCGGCTAGAGCACCTAACCACGGATTCATTGTATTTCTCACATTAGTACTAATACTACACCTTTTCCGAGCCTACAGCTGCTCATCCCATGTAGGTTTACGATTATCTACCCATTGGTTGGTGACAAATGTGGGAAAGGATATTTTCCGCGACCGAAGATCGAACCCTGGACCTCATGATTGAGAGTTCGACGCGCTACCAACTGTGCTGTTGCCGCGACCGTGAAGATTAAATTTTTTTTACAAAATATAGACCATTTAGTCAGCTTTCTTGGTGATGTAACCCGTTATCTTTTAACATAATTGATCAACCTATTGCTATTAAAATGCACGACATTTTTGTGACGCACGAACAAAGAAATGGACACAGGACATATGTACGTACATAACATACATGTACTTTTAAAGGGAGATAATTATTAGGCCATGGCATCGATAAGAGTAGGGACACATTGTTTTACCGATGTCCGTCTGCCTGAATGCACTAAGCTTAATGCACGCCCCCACCTATTCCCCAAACTTTCTACTGTTATACAAACACCGTTCAAGATAAATGGATCATATTTGGGACAAAGGATCCTTTGCATCGATAGGCATCAGTCGTTTGTAAGGTTTAGGCTATCTATCAAGATCAAAGTCACTTTCCAAGGTCACATTCCCGATAAATGGCTTTTACGGGGGCATGGTGTTTCACAAACACATCTTTTTTTCACACTGATTTCATGCATCTTCAGACATCGATTTTTAATTCTGCAAACACATGCTCGTCAACTTCATCATCGGCTAAGATAGTTTGAAACTAAATATTGGCGCTGTTAATTATCGGAGATAACTTTGTGTAAAAGCCAGAAATGTAGTCAAAACATAGAAGCGAACAAACACACAATTTGACGTTGATTTTCGTTTAGTGGCAATTATACAAATGCATTGTCATTTGAAACAGGAATCGGATGTTTTGTGGCATTTCTTATTTCTAAAAAACTGTATTTTAAGCATTTTTTAGACTAAGCTGTTCAAGCGAAAGCACATTTCTAAACAAACACCGTAACTTTTCAACACAAAACCTTTTCAAATTCAATTCAAAGAAACAGTCGGGATATTACTGCTTTCATGCGTTAAATTGAAATCGAAATATAAGATCTGTATGCACTTGAATCAACCTAAGAATCTGATTAAAAAAAACCAAAAAAACCCCAAACAAACAAAAAAAATTTAATCCAAACAACAAAACAACAACAACAACAACAACAAAAAACACCATAACTAACAAATAAACAACACAACAACAACAGCAACAACAACAGCAACAACAACAAAAAAAATGGCCCTCTGATTTCGGGTTATCATTCTACGAATAAATTTTGTCAACAGACAGATGTATTGTTAGAATTTAAGAACGAAACTACTACGGATTTATCTTTATTAATTCAACTCAATTTGTAGATTGAATGCAGAAATGAAATCATTTATGAAAATCTATCCTTCAATGAGGCAATTTGTAGACCATATCCAGTGTGATATAAATACCTTTAACAAATCCTGGATGGCTTGGGCCCTATCTTACAAACTTGACAATTCTAGATTGCAGCAGGTTTGGACTGATAATGAATTTAGAATCATTCCTGGTGAAACAAACGCTTTTGTTCTTTCAGTTATAACATATCGTAAAAAGCGGATGGTTTAGCCTTAGATACACCTTTATAGAGGCTAATTCGCTGTGTTTGTTTTATATGAGAAAAAAGAAAAACCCATTATCTCAAATGCCTTAGAATTTAGAATTGGAGCTTAAAGTTCCTATTTCACCCTAATTCTTTCGTGATATTCTAGGATTTCAGGCATCCCTCAGGGTAAACCATAACTACCACTTGTGGGAAATGATATTGAAATGTTTCATAAATAATATCGGTTTCAGTAATATGTGTCTGAAGATAAGCCCTTTCATTATTGAATTTCTAAAAATTTGAAATTTTGTTGGTACCGAATCGTAATATACCAGCTGACAAAGAAAGACCCTTCTGGCCATTTCCATACGCTCTTTTTAACCCATACAGACTGGTCCAAATTGAAAGGAGTAGCAGACGACAACTCAAAGCTTGTGGATTTTTAGATTTTTCAACTTTCTGGGTGGAAAACATTGCATGAAATGAAGAAATTGCTTGTCACAAGCATTTTCTCCATTTTTACACAATGTTTTCCTATTACTTTTTTTGCAGGGCGTCATTGAGCGGGAATGGGTTAAAACTAAGTAACAGCTGGTGTATCATTCATGAAATTTAATAATCTGCTATGTCTAGTATTCTGAATTTTAGTGGCACATTACTTCTGATTCCAACTTTGACCCATTACCAGACGGCAAATTTTTAGACTGGTCCAAATTCAAAGGAGTTACAGACGACAATTTAAAGTTTTTTAAATTTTAGATTTTTTCAATTTTACGGAAAGAAACCCTCGTATAAAATGAAGAAATTGCTTGTTACAATCAATTTCTTCATGTTATACAAAGTTTTCCCAAATGTTTTTCTTGAGGGGCGTCCAAAACCGCCACTGTGTGGGAATGGGTTAAATAGTAAAGTATCCTTTGGTTTCAAGCGTTTGAAAACTCATAAAAGTTTCACAAAGGAAATGTACCCCTCCCATAGACTTTTTAGCCAACGGATATCCCAGTCAGCTTTCGACTCACTCGAAACAAGACTCGATATTCGAGTTAGATTTTTAAGATCACGTCTTCTCTCGCGTGAAATTTTTAAGGCTGTTAAATGAGAACATCGTAGTTTGCGATATTGGGGGAGGGGGTCCTTTTCACGAGGATCGAAATAATAGACAAAAATTAAGAAAAACATGTTTATACCAACACTTGAGATATTTCTAGTTCTTCAAGGGTTTGTGTGTTCACTGCTGGCCTCGCAATAGACTATGTAATGTAGTCGGAATCATAATGGCATGTTTCGTCCAACGTAACGACCCAGAATAAAAAAAATTGCTGGATGAAAAATAAATCACACAAAGACTTTACAAATATCCGAAAGAACGATTTTGGTTATTTTGGGAGAAACATTCAGCGGGATAACTGACAACTCGCTGGAACTGTCCACTTACTCCGATGGTTCGGCTCATTGTCAACGATAAGAAGTTCCAGTTCTATTCTAAATGGCAAAATTTGTGACAAGTAGCATTTAACAAAAAAGTAAAATGTTTGGCTGGCAACCTACAGATTGAATAACATGTATTTACGACATTTAAGTCGCCAAACCAACAAACACGCTTCACATAAATGGTGGCCTATGTTCGAGTTTTTGACAGACCGTTATTTTCTTTGATTGACAGATTGGTCAATTGCCCACAGAATTTTACAAATTGTTGGAGTTCGCAAGGACGTGAACTGGCTAAATCAAAATAATATCCCTCGAGAATCTAGAAATAAAACGGGCTGGTAATCTCTGTAGAATATTAGAATCATAAACAGGTAAATACTGTTTGGTGGACAAAAGGCTTAAGCCCTGATTTTTGTTATTTCCCTGTTGTCCGTGGTCGATAGGTAGATTATTGGCTTTCCGATCAAGAGGTCCTGAGTTCGATATCCGGGAGCGGCAATCGAATTTGGTTCTGTCATTGGCCCGTATAATCCGCGCGGGTGCATTCTCAAGGAAACAGAATCGGAAGGGATTAATCTAAGTTGGAATAAATTGATTCCCAATTGTTGTAATATAAAGAGGTTTAAACCTTATTCGATTTCATTAGTGCTGCAAGGTATTTTTAGCACTTAGTCGCAGAAAATCCGTTGTTCACATATATCACCAAGTTCCACAGTGTAGAACTGAGCATTTATGAAGGTCTATCATCCCCTCTACAATTGACGGATCGCAGGCCACTTGTAATGACTTCCGACCGGAAGTTCGACAAAAATTTTAATGGCTACAGCTTACGACATGTAAGGTGTCAAACGCATAGAAAATATCACTACATACGTCGGAGTTAAAATTTTACTTTCGGTTTAAATGAATTATTTGATTGGACAATCGATATCTTTATTTGCACGAACGATCTGTTGATTGAGGAATGCAATGAACTACCAAATAGAAATACGAAATCGCAAACTTTTGATTGACAGTGCGATCCGTCAAAATAGACCGGTCTAAATGTTTGTAGTCTAGTAATAGGTAAAGAGATTCGCAATGTTCAGGGGAATACTATAACTTCATAAAAAACACGATCCTTTCTGTGGTTTTCTTCATTTGAATTGCAGATACATTGAACCAACAAGACGACTATTCAATTAGATGGTAGGGAATATCTGTTTGTTCTCTTGTCCAATAAAGCCAATAAAACGTTAGCGATATACATACAAGCGATATTCTAATTCTGATTTAAAATAGAATCTTTCCGACAACTGAATACCCATTTAATCGATTTTAATGTTCCCTTATAAAAATAAAAGAAAAAAAAAAAAATGAAAATTGCCAAATTACCAAATATCTATTGCTATATTTTTCTTTTTGAACGAGGCGTTAAATTTGTTAAATCCGATTGGGTTATTTTCATTCACTGTATATGCATTTGCACAATGGTCTAAGGAATAGTCGCCCTTTGGGTTACACTGTCATGCATGCCTCGCTTTCAAAATAATAACTCGCACACGAAAAACACACCCACCCACACACAAAAACACCCCCGAGCGACCCTCTCCCTCCTCCCCCCACCCACATACACACACATGCACGCACGCACGCACACACATGTACGCACACACACACACACACACACACACACACACACACACACACACACACACACACACACACACACACAAACGAGAGGTTGTAACCCTAGGAATATGAGAGGTGGTTAGGATTACCAGTTCGAATCTCTATCGCGCCACTAATCTTCAAGGTAAGACAATGCATCCAAAGTCCAGCCTAGTACTAGTGATATCTTAAAAAATACCTGAGTAAGTGGGTTTCGACATGATATAACTGAAAAAAAATTTAAGCGGGACAAAATCTAATTCAAATTAAAGCCTTTATTCGTCCTTATCAAGTAAACAAAAGAAACATTTATTGTATTTACTTCCTTATTCAAAATATATTGCCTGGGTTTAGACATATATATCAAAGTAAAGTATTTCTCCGACAGGGGACAGATACATCTATATTCTGATTATTTCACTTACTGTAATTTTCGCAACGTTATAAACAGACAGGCACCATTCGTAGGAGAAAACGAGAGAGCATACGCACTGTATGAATCGAATACAAATATATATCACCCGAAAAGTTATTGCTCTTCCACAGTTTAATAAACATCGTCTGAGAGCCAACCTTGTCCCGACTAAATTGTATCTGCGAGAAGAAATCGCATGGTTTCAATACGGCCGTTCAACCATACATCGACCTATTTTCACTGACCTTCTAGTGTTGGCTATATACCTTAGAACTTTCCCAAAGAAATTGATAGAAATGACATACAGTAAAACCCCTCTAATACGACCACTTGCGGTACTTTCAGAAAGCGGTCGTAATAGAGGGGTGGTCGTATTACTGAGGTTTGGTCGTTTGTTGTCAAGTAATGCATGTTTATTTTATTTTCGTTATTGAATATATTAATACTATACATACAAAAATGAAACTATAAGAACATGTTTTACAGCGGAATCTAATGTCATTTTCAAATTTACGATCTTCGATAAGTTCTACTTTCTCTATTCTCCATTTGGATCTGATTAAGAACTCCATCCTCGGATTATTTATTCGTAAGTACAGGTTCACAGTGTCAAACTGTCGATAGCATATCTTCTATAATGCGAATACCAAGCATCAATTACGTTGAAATCAAAATTTAATTGCTAATCTGTTCGGAACGTCGTAAACAAACTAACCGTAACTTCTCGGATACGTTTTCACTTTCGAATTTATTTCTCGAGTCAAAATCTGTGAATTATTCAAATAACAATTAGAAATAATACAAACTATAATTTCTAAAAGTGATCGGCCACTTTAATCATAACACCAATAATTGCATTTCACATGTATGTAGAAAGTTGCTTATAAAATATTCTTACAAAGGGAAACAGTGGGTTGCACTTTTGAATTATTGAAAAAAAAAAAAAAAAAAAAAAAAATGCCGTTTCTTCTTTTCCTATAAAGTTTTCCAAAACACAATAATTTGGAAACACCGGTACATCTTTTTATTAGAACTTCCATTACAATTCTTTTGAATAGTTAGAAATCTAGAATTGATGGCAACTTCTTCCAAAAACAAAAGAATAAATACTATTTTATAATAGGGAAGAAAAAAGCGGTCGCTGAGGTTTTTTTCATCTTTGGTAATAGGTAATAATCAGAGGGAGCTAAATCAGGTTAATAAGATGGATGCTCATCCAGTTTTAAACCACATTTGTGAATAGGAGTCATGGCAACAGTGTATTTATGTGCTGATGGAAGAGCACACAAAATGCCAGTTTTCCACGCCTTTTATTTATTTTTTTCACGTAGTTTTCCCTTGAGATCAGTATGATACCTCCCAGTTAAAGTGTGACCCTTTTCAATATAATCCAAAAGTAGCACACATCTTTTTATCCCAGAAAACTGTCGTCATCACCTTCCTAGTGAATATTGTTGACTTGGACTTTTTTTGGTCTGCGACAGCGGATATCCCCCCTATTTTGACTGTTTTGTCTCAGGTTCGAATGAGCGAGTCCATGTTTTATCAACAATTCCAAAGTACATGGAACATTTCTAAAGAACTCATTTTTCCGCACTCAGAAGGTTTCGGACCAACCTGGTAGAAATCTTTTATAATTCGTGGATCAGTATGCATAGACTCGATCCTGTGAAATACAGCAAATCTTGTTTGAAACGATCACTCATTGGGCGACCAAAAAGTGGTCGCTTAAAACACTTTCTTTTCTGAAATATATGGAGGATCAATTTGATTGCGTATGTAAATTATGTTACAACTCTATCTAAATCCTATGACGTTCTAATGAGTTCCAGCAGTATTGGATTAAGTTATGATATGCTTTAAGCAAATACGATAACCTCTTGATGACAGCTTTTGATTTTAAAAAGGGATTTCGATTGTGGTCGCTTAATGGATGTGGTGGCTTAATAGAGGTGGTAGCTCGAGCAAGGTTGGCTGTACCTACCTGTTTAACCCATTCCAACACAGCAAAATTTTAGACTGGTCCAAATTGAAAGAAGCTGCAGACGACAATTTCAAGTTGATGGAATTTTGAATTTTTTCGTCTTTTTGGATAGAAAACATTGTGGATAATGAAGAAATCGCTTGATACAAGCAATTTCTTCATTTTCCACAATGTTTTACAAAGTTTTTTTCTTGATGGGTGTAAAAAGGAAGGGTTGAGTTGGAATGGGTTAATAATGTACCTAGTTGCCTGCCAGGACAGGGTCTTCATGATAACTCTCCTTAATGAGTTTAAATTCAGCGGTCCATTTCTATACACTATGCTACAAGATTGGGCATCCCCTCCCCCCTATAGTGCTACCATGTTCACTTGCCTATAATTACTCATAGTGGGTAGTTTTAAGAATCAAATTCTGTAACCCCCCCCCCCAAAAAAAAAAAAAAAAAAAAAAAAAAAAAAGAAAGAAAAAAAGTGACGGATCGCGGATGTCAATCAAAGAAGGAATCGACCAATATAATAATTAATTTAGACCGAAAGTAAACTTTGCCCGACATTTATATGGAGCATTTTTGTTCCTTTGGCAACTTAATCTAAAGCTCATTAACGCTGTTGTAACGACGTTAAGGTCACCAACCAACCATTTTACCCTTTTTACTGTCTGTTGATATGCAAAATAACGCGTTTGAATATCGAAGTGGAACTTCAAATTGGAGGTCAGTGGGCGTGGTCAGCGATCCGTCAATTAGTATATTTAAGGTCTATTTAAGGTCTATTTCTACCCTAGACCACATACCTTTCAATAACCTCTCGTATATGCGTCTATAGTAAAATGGTCGTCCTTTATCATACTATGTGGAAATTTCAAAAAAGTTCCTACATTGCCCATTTTCACAATCCATCCAGTCTGATAAAGATCGATATTTTTCTGAGCACATCCGAAATAGCTCTCTTTTAATTGAACGGTCAACTTGTGGTTACACCTATTCACCTTTATTACTGCTTTACGAAGATCTAAGGAAATTTAGTTCAAAATCTAATGCCAAACGGCTTTTAAAACGATACCCAATGAGAAAACAGGCCATGAAAAATGTGTTGGTTGCTGAGACCAAATAAAAAAGTAAATCATAGGCAGGGACCTAAAAAGGTGTTATCCCATTATAAGATGGCAAAATTTTAGACTGATCTTAAATGAACAAAAATGGGGAAGATAATTCAAATTTAACGAAATTTTGGATCTTTTCCCTTTTCTAGGTAGAAAGCATTGTGGAAAATGAAGAAATTGCTTGTTACAAACTATTTCTTTATTTTACACAATGTTTTCCCAAATGTTTATCTTGAGGGGCGTCCAAAAGTGTGTGTGGGAAACGTGTGGGAACGGGCTATGTGAATGACTACAAAATTGTGAAAGAATAATAATTATTTTTCTCCTTCCCTAACGCACAAAGGATTTTTTCCCATTCGCTCAATATCTCCAATTGGTTTGGGGTATTGTTATTTTCTTTTTATTCACAGTTTATTTTTTTCCTGTTGTCTGTAAATGAGTTTTAGACATTAGAAAAACAAAAACCAATGTCATTAAAACACAAATTGATTTTCTGATTGACAATTGTCACGAAAACAGGCAATTGATTACCTGGAAAATTAAAAGTAGAAAATGGAGTGCAAACTATGGGGTACCGTCTTGGAAGAGGAAAAATTGACCATTCGCAGATGTCGGTCAAAGAATCAATCCACCAATCAAATTACTCATTTGAAGCAGAAGTAAACTTTGAACCTAAACTTTTTAAAATCATTTTTGTAAAGTATTTTTCTTTGTCAGACGAGTTGAACGTCCTAACTAAAGCATATTCAAGTGCATACTCAATTTCTCTGTTTCATATAACTGGCCACAAATTCTGCAAAATAAACTAGCTTTATAGAACTTCTTGTTGGAGTCATTGGGCGTTGCCAGCGGAGTCATTGGGTGGAGCCAACCGGATCCGACAATTATCGACTCTAGCGAGAATACGTAGGTCGTCTAGGATCGCAATTTTTGTTCCATTTTTTGAATGTAAATTGTTAATTATTACTAATAAAGCATCATTTTATCATTAATCTATTGGTTAATGAACAGATTCTTTTTTTTCATTTTGGTACGGAACTAAAACCTAAATTCTTTTGTATGAAGTAAAGGACTACTTTGGGTGCAATCATACAAAATAATTAAGCAACCATGGAAGTTTGAAACGAATTTTAAGCCATTCTGAAACTGCGACTCTTGATTAAATAAATTTGAAGTAAATTGGTATCAAATGGAATGTATATGTAAATAGATAAATAACCAATTTAAATAATTTCGCAAAAAATGAACACGTCGGTGGCTTTGTGTTAAACATAGCTTCAAAGTAGACACTTATGATATTTTTACACCAAGCTATCGGTGTATGAGTAAAAATTGCTTCTAACATGGTATCATACTGGTCTTAATAAAGGTTATAGCTCAAACTAATTCGCGAATCTGTAGTTTGTGATTTATTCATCAGAAAACAGCCTACTGGGAAATTAAGATATTGTTTGTAATATTTCACATATCATATATTGATATCCGAACAGCTTATCTGGGTCATACTGCAGCATAAACTGGACAAGATGACCACTAAATAACATTACCTTTGTAAAAATTGGACAATCCTTTTACTTAACTCATCCCACACAGTGACGCTTTTGGACGCCCCTAAAGAAAAAACATTTAGGAAAACACTGTGGAAAATGAAGAAATTTCTTGTTACAACAAATTTCTTCATTTTCCACAATGATTTATACTAGGAAAGTGGAAAAAAATCTGAATTTCCATAAACTTTAAATTATCGTCAATTTTCAATTTGGATCAGTCTAAAATTTTGCCGTCTGGGAATGGATTAACAAGATGAGTCTGCCACCATTGCTCTGTGTAGATTTAGGCATAGCTCAACTAATAAGGTATTTGAGGGCGAAGCTTACTTTGCAATTTTATCCTTTCATGACCACTTTTCTGTTTCTCAACCTTGAATTATTCTGTTTTCGCTAATCAATATACAGCTTTCTGACTGGCTTACAAACCGTTTCCCATCGCCTTGGAAAAATGTATTCGGAACTATTTTTCTTTTGGTGCACAAAGAAGTTCCATAAGAAAATGCCTTACACTGCTTTTTTTTCATTTTTTTAAATCTATTTTAATGACATAACTTATTAACCCTTTACCAAACGACGAAATCTTAGACGGGTCCAAATTAAAGAATCTGTAGATGATATTTTAAATAACTTTTAGAAAAGGCGCAAAATGCATGTATAACCGGCCCTCGTACCTTCAATGAGTTTCCAACGATTTTCAAATCTCTATCATTATCTCGAGGGTAATTCAGACATAAATGTGCTTGCATTTCTGTGTTTTCCTGTAAACAGATGCTTTTTTTATGTGAGCATCACGCTTATTTGAAATAATCAACGTAATATCTAAATCCTTATTTTCCCAGGCGACGAACGTCACACGTACGACTTAATGCTCTTTCTTGACATGCATGCAATCTCTAGAGCTTGCAGATTTAAAAAAAAATAAGCAAAAAATCCACCAGCACGAAACAGTGTTAAAATGAACAAAGAAAATGCGCGGACGAACACGCGGAGAGCTAACAAATTTTTCAGCTACATGATAGAGGCCATTTATGAGTTTAATGATCAATTATGGTAAAGCAGATTTGTTAAGCACCATCTTCGCAGCGATTGGCCTATTGCGATCTCAGCACGTCCATATCGCTAACGCACGTTCGTACACGTTTATACTAACTTTGGAATAGAAAGTTTACTAACACAACACGACACACGCTAAAGGCTAAAGAATCCATTTTTGCATCTGTTGGTTAACCCATTCCCACACAGTGACGCTTTTGGACGCCCCTAACGAGAAACATTCAGTAAAACATTGTGTAAAATGAAGAAATTGCTTGTTACAAGCAATTTCTTCATTTTTCCACAATGTTTCTACTAAGTATGTGGAAAAAATCTGAAATTGCATAAACTTTAAATTGTCGTCTGCAACTCCTTTCAATTTGGACCAGTGTAATTTTTTCCCGTCTGGGAATGGGTTAACTGTAGGCGAATTACTATAACGTTCAATTCAACCATTTTGATGGGTCCGTTCAAACGTTACCGCAGCGTAACAAGATAAATTTTGTTCATGGACTTCTCTGCCAAAGAACCCAATGAAGAATAACGAAATTGGTCACGAGCCAAAATCCCTGACAGACAGGACTAGTCGAACATGTGTAAGCATTCAAGCTTCGTGGAAACAGGTGCTTCGTTTGCGTCCATTTGATATAGTTTAAAAAGGATGCATCGGGAAATCTTACGTGTCCACACCTGGTCGAGTAGCATTACACAATATCATGGCATTCGACCGCAACCATGGAACTGGTCTGAAAAAGAAAATGATAATTTCATTAGAGGGTGTCTTTGGTGCGCTAGCAAAATGTCGTAACGACAGCTTTATTTAAGCTGTAGTTAGGACATTTTGCTATCGCGCCGTCAATGTATTTTGAAAATAATCCTTAGGCTTAATCAACGGCAATATTCGGTACCATTTCAATGAAACTCTACAAATCCTTTTTCAAACGGTCAAATGAAAATACTTATAAATGATGTGACGCTTCCATACAGATAGTTGAGAATTTTCGAAGTTCAAGTTGCCACTTTTAAGTTTTATTCACCAGGTATTTCAGTCACCAAACCAATAAAACAGATTCTTCAACATGATCGAATCATAATTGGAACAGAACAGCAAATAGGCGCAGACATGTATCATTGCACACTTCTCGAATACTGTTTAAATTTTGTCAAAGTAAGTTGAGGTTTGATATCTTGCTTCAAGACTCTGCGACGAATTTCCAGAAATTGCAGTAAGATCAATCATTTCATTGGCAATATTTGATGTATTTCTTCGCGAGATTCAGAAAATATTCAGATTTATGTGCTTAGGAACGGAATGGTTTGGTGGTTTGGTGTATTCTTTTACTCACTTAATTTTTGCGATAAAGATTCTATAACTTGTGGTGTTATTCATCATACAGGTGTCAAACTTTTTCGACTGACAGTACCTGTATAGATTATTGTCGAATCAGTATCTGTGTATTGTACAGCATAACATAACATTACATAATTTTATTGATTTAGACTTGAACATTAATGTTCATCGTCACATACAAACAATTGTACATACATGCAATAATAAATGTCTCGAATGAATTATCTATATAGATTCTATAATTTTGAAGCACTTTTCTCAACTAAGTTTTCATTGTACAGAACCTTGACACCAAAGGCTTTGAGAGTAGCAGAGTCTATACCAATCTATATCATGGAAACCTTTGATGTCAAGCGACCGTCAAAAGAATTTTACGGTGATAACAAACCTTTCGAGGGAAATAATCCTGAATTGATTTCTAAGTCTGAGGCGTTCATTGCAGTGGCTGTAGAAATCATTGGAAAGTTGATCTATTAAAAGTAATAACATAAAAAGCGACAAATTCTTAAAAAAATAAAAGAAAAAGAAAAGAAAATTGTAAAGATGGGCTTAAAAACAATAGTATTTGATCGTAGAAATCTTCACATCCTCAATAATTTAGACGCATTTATGGTAAAATGCCAATTCAATCCAAAATTCTTCGAATGAAAGGCTGTATGTAGTTCTATAATTTTGAAGCATTTATTGTACAATGAGTGTTCGACCTAGGCCGTTCCAAATATTCTTGCGATTCCACAAAAGCACTCGTTCCTACTAGCGTTCGAAAAAATATATTTGTTTTGATTTAGGTATGAAACTTACAACTCAGTAACAGTTCTCTAGAAAATCGTTTCTTAAAACATATTCCCCTATTTCTTTAAATATAGTTTATCAAGACATAAAAATATTAACAAGTAACGAAAAATGTGATTAGCTGGCAAAGCGTCAAAATTCTGAGGTCTTCTCAAAGTTCAACGACTGCAAACTGCCACTGGAGGCTTAACCACTAAATCCATTGAATGCATACGCCATAAATAGCAGTTCTTATGTATTAGATGAAGATTGCAAACTCTATTTAAATTGTAGAGAACTCTTTCAAAAGCATGCTGTTTTACCTATTCCAACCCAATTCCGCTTTCAAAGCATCTCAAGAAAAAAGCTTTGGAAAACATTATGGAAAATGAAGAAATTGCTTGTAAAAGACAATTTCTTCATTGTCCAAAATGTTTTCTACCCAACAAGGGGAAAATTTTCTATCACGGTAGCCTTTAGCAGAGAATATTACTTAACAAAACAATGCTTTGCTAGCTTACAGTACTTTCAGTACTTTGATTTTGAGGTAGTTATAATGACACTAATTTTGGTGAAAGAATACGAAAACGTTCCGTTCCCACTTTTTCATTGTGGGCAAATCAGAATTCACTTATTTTTATTGGCACATTTAAAAAATTGAGAATTCTTGTATGAAATAACCAATTCCCACACAAGAAAATTTTAAAATGGTCCAAAATGAAAATAGTTGCAGACGATAATTCTAAGTTGATAAAACTTTAAAAAATCTTAATCTTTGTTTTTGAGATAGTTATAATGACACTACTTTGGGTGAAAGAATACGAAAACGTTCTGTTCCCACTTTTTCATTGTGGCAAATCAGAATGCACTTATTTTTATTGGCACATTTAAAAGATTGAGAATTTTTTAACTACATTGGACCATGAGAGTGTATAGGAGCCAACAACACAATTCGTCGCAATTCGTTACTTTGATGTGTCCTATAGCCTATGTTATCGACACCGAAATGAACAAATTATCAGAAATCCATTTGGGAAACATTGATATCCCGTCAGATTTTATTAATCATGCATTCACAGTCTGTTTCTTGGTCAATAGAGGACCAGTCACGCTTACGTAATAAACACAATGTCGTCTGCAAGAATTGATTGGGAAGTAACGTATTTGGTTACTTTTTTTATTCGGCGTTCTAATGATTCTTTTCTTCTCTTATAACGGGCTTTAACCCTTTCCCGTTTTTTTCAAAATTTTAGACCTATTCAAAGGTTTTGCAGACGAAAATTTAAAGTGGATTTAATTTGAAAAATAACTATTCGGTAATGTAGAAAATATTGCGGAAAAAGAAGAAATTACTTGTTACAAAAGCAATTCCTTCTTTTTACACAACATTTTCTCGAGTTTGAAATCACAGGGACGTAAAAACAAGGGAGTGTACGGGAAAGAGTTAATCAAAAAACGAAAGGATTGAGCCTGTTGAACTATGTTCAACCAGTCAGTAAGGTAGAAAATATTGCGGAAAAAGAAGAAATTGCTTGTTACAAAAGCAATTTCTTCTTTTTACACAACATTTTCTCAAGTTTGAAATCACAGGGACGTAAAAACAAGGGATTGTACGGGAAAGAGTTAATCAAAATACGAAAGGATTGAGCCTGTTGGACTATGGTGGAGCACGACCCTATGTCAATGTTGATTGATATTTGTTAGAATGGTTTTGTCCCCCGCATCCACGGCTCCTATCTATAAAACAGTTCATCCTGTCGTGCTCTCGTATATTTTTCTTCGTCGTGAAATGACTTTTTCATTTTTTAAAAAGTTAAGGACATCTGAAAAAAGCAATGTCAATTATGGTGATATTTGGGCTAAAATACTATACTATAACATTTTTAATCACGCAAACCGGTAATAATTAGAACATTCTTGTTCAATATGTGCCTTGACGGAATCTACTGGTATAAATATTATGGGCTCACAGGCCACGCCCACTTGCCTCTGACAGGAAGTTCTACTATGATATTTAATGGCGTCATTTGTTCGATGGCTACCTTAACGTCGTAACTATCTTAATTTAATGAAATTATGACGTTTAAGTAGACAAACCAGCAAAAATCCTCTTGACATTAATGTTGACTACTGTTGGAATTAAATGTCTACTTTCGGTCTAAATGATTGATTGCATAATCAAAATTTTCTTCATGGAAGTATATATGTTTATATCATATATATTATTAAAAAACCCACCTATACTAAAGTAAAATTATAAGTTGATGTTCTGCATCTTGTTGTTCCCGTATTTGACATGAGGTCAGTCTTAGTTTGGCACTATGCTGAAAAGATAATAGACCATTATTGATGATACGTCATCCTGCAGTTTATCAATGTCTAATGCGATCTGTCTATATTTAGACAATGCCTCCTTGTAATCGTAATCTAGATTTGAGTCTAGCCAGATTTCAGTCTAATTTGAATTCTAATTTAATCTATTGCAAGTTGGAATTGACAGATCGCGGCTGACAATAAAAAGTCAAGACACCAACCAACTAAAAGATCGAAAGGGCAATCAAACGATATATTTAAACCGGAAGTGAAATTTGAACTCCGATATTGGTTTACATTAGTGAAGATTTTCTGCTTGCTTCGCGACTTAAACATGGAAACTGCAGCTTATTCAAGGTGTAGTAACGACGTTCATGTCACCAACCACCAATTTTAATAGTTGTTACATATTAATGACTATCATAAAAAAAAGGAAAGAAAAATCAAAATAACGCCGTTTAATATCTTAATCGAAATTCCTTATTGAGTTCAATTTTGCCATAGATCCCCCAATTTAAAATGTTAATAGATAAACTTTCTTTCTTTTTTATTATTTTATGCTGCACAGATTTTTAAAGATCATAAAATTTTAAATTGTTGTGTGTTTTATTTCCCTTTCCTGTTTACCTAAATCAATATTTACAATACTCTCTATTCTTATTGGTTTCAAGAAATTACTGAATAAGGAATTAAACTGAATTTACTGAATATGTTCTAGCAAATCTGAAAGTCGGTGTTGCTAAGAAACTTCGAAAATCAAGAACTAGAAACCGTCGAACGTCGCTCGCATAAAATCTGGATGTAAAAATTTAGAACTCGAAGGCACAACAACAGAGATGTATCTAGAGAGTGTTTCCGTCTTGAATTTCACCTGAGATAAAAGTGCTCCTAAAAAGTAGAGTACCTTATATACCATTACCAGACGGCAAACTGTTAGACTGATCCAAATTGAAAGGAGTTGCAGACGCTAATTTAATATTTATGAAATTTTAGATTTGTTCAACTTTCTGTGTAGAAAATGAAAAAAAAAAAAAAAAAAAAAAGGAATGTCTTCAATTTCCAAAAGGCTTCCAAAGCCTTTTCTAGTGGGGCTTAAAAAGCTAGATTGGTAAGCCAATTCCTCAAGTTTTTTGACAACTTAAAGAATAAAACAGCATCGGAAAACATTATTAAAATTGAAGAAAGCGTGTGCCACAAACTATTGCTTCATTATCCACAATGTTTTCAACATTAACGAAATAAAGAAAGAAAGAAAAAATCATCAATCACAAATTGACGTCTGCAACATTTTTGAATTTGGATAAAAAATTTGTCGTCTGATGATGGGTTAAAAGATAAGCCTCTCATAAATACGAGGTCCGTGGCTCGAAAGGAGACCCCTCGATATGTCCTCGAAACAAATATAACTCGTAAGAGAAAACCCCTCCAGGATGTTCCTTCCCATTCCCACACAGTGACGCTTCTTGAGGCTCCCCAAGAGAAACAACTGGGTAAAAAAAAAAACATTGTGGAAAATGAAGAAATTGCTTGAATCAAGCAATTTCTTCATTTCCACAATATTTTCTAACCAGAAAGTTGAAAAAATCTGAAATTTAATTGTCGTCTGCAACTCCTTTCAATTGGACCAATTTAAAATTTTGCCACCTGGTAATGGGTTAATCAAATATTGGTTCCAGCAGAGGTCAAACAAAGATCGATTTACGCTAATGATTTTATATGTAGAACGATCGATTGGTCATTTTAGATTCAGGAAATCGTTTAAGAGGCAAAAGTAAAGTTAAAAAATGATGACTCGTACTTATCCTGCTGTCTGACAAACTCGTCTAATCAACTTATTACCTGACGACCAAATTTTAGACTAGCCCTAATTGCAAGGAGTTGCAGACGACAATTTCAAGTTTATGAAATTTTAAGCTTTTTTTTCAACTTTCTGGGTAGAAATATTGAAGGAAAAATGAAGAAATTGCTTGTTGCAAGCAATTTCTTTATTTTAAACAATGTTTTTCAAATTGTTTATTCTTGAGAGGTGTCAATCGGCTTAAATCATTCCAACGCTACTTAAGTATGTTGTCTCTTAAGTTAAAAAAAAACAACAACAACCAAAAACAACAACAAAAACAACACTGTCACTAGCCAGTAGATTAAAGGGACAAACATGAGAAAAATATTATTCATTTTACATTCAAACATAAACGGCTGTGGCCAGTCTACATCGTGTCATACAGCTGCGGAGAGCCTATGACTGAATTTAGGAAAACCTAGGAAATTACAAAAGGCTATGACCAAAACTTTTCATCAGTTGGTGTAAATCTTGACACTCATTGAAAGAAGTCAAAGCTAAACCGATAAACATCATCCTGTAATGAGTTTGTAACAGTTAACACGCAATGAAATCATGAAAATTAAATTACAAATTGTTGAAATCAATGAACATTTATAACTCTTCTGTTCGAATTTCTACAAAGTCTCCTAGTCAGATTGAATGAGGCACAGGAAGCGTTCAAAAGTGGTTTCAGATATCAGATAAATAGATCTAAGCCCACAATTCAATTTTCTCGAGTTTTCATTTGATTGAATTGTTTGAAAAAACAAATAGAAGACGCCTATTCTCAATATTTCACAATTCACCAACTTAATCTCATGAATATTCTAACCAAGTAGGGCGACAGACCTATTTAACACCATTATGACACACACGGAACATGTTCTGGTTATCTTATCAAGTGAATCGTGCTATTTTTGTACTGTGGGACTCGTCGGTCTAACAGAATTGGACCCTAATGATATTTTTGGAGTCATGCTTTTTTAAAGAAACATTACAGTTAACCCAATTGGCCAATCGCGACTGTCAATCAGATATCAGTCGACCAATGAAATCATTCATTTAGTCCAGAAATGAATAATGAACTCCAACGTTGGCCGCCACTTTTTGTTAGTTTGGCGACTTAAACGCCGTAACTACAACTTCAAGCTATTCTACTGATTTGTAACATGCTACTGGCCATCGATTTTGCGCCGTTAAAAGTCGAAGTCAGAATTCTTGTCAGAGTCAGTGGGTGAAGCCAGGGATCGGTAAATTACAACCTTCTCGTATTTCCGACCAGAGGACCCAGAAAGAATGCAAATAGGACAAAGTGTTAGAGAATTGTCGAAGATTCAATTTAATTCTTTCTTAGCAACTCAGAAAAAGACACTCATTTCTATTCCCATGTTCCACGGCACTCGTTTTCTATCATGTACAACTACACCGGAAGTGAACTTTAAACCCTTACATGTATGCTAAGCATTTTTGTTTTGGTTTCGTGACTTCAAGCTGTAGTTACGATATTTAAGTTGCCCACAAACGATTGGCTTTTTATTTCATGTCCATGAACACATATTGTACAATCAAAGTACTAAAAGTAATGTAAGCTAGCAAAGCATGGTTAAATTTATAAAACTTTCCTTTGTTGGGTAGAAAACATTGTGGACATTAAAGAAATTTCTTATACAAGCAATTTCTTCATTGTCCACAATGTTTTCCAAAGCTTTTTTCCAAATACTTAAAAAGCGGAGTTGTTTGAGGATGGGTTAAATAGCGTGCTTTTGACAGAGTTCTCTTCAATTTCAATAGAGTTTGCAATATTCCTGAAATACACGAGAACTACTTTTAATGGCGTAGGCATTTACTGGATTTAGTGGTTAAGCCTCTAGAGGTAGTTTGCACTCGTTGAACTTTGAGACGACCTCAAAATTCCGTCTGTTAACTAAAAATAATGTTGTCAATAGTCGAACTTCCATGCCGGAAGTCAGTGGGCGTGGCAAGGTACTCTTACACATTAATAGAAAACACAATTTTAGACTGTTCCAGATTGAAAGAAGTTACAAAGGTCAACTTTTAGTTCTTGAACATGTTTTTACATGCCTGGGAAAATTATGAAAAGAAGAAAGTGCTTTTCACAAAAAATTCTTAATATCTCATACAATGATTTCCAAAGAATTTTCTTTGGGTAGTAAGGTGGTAAGAATTATGTAAGTTTACGTATAACCACGCAATCTCTTTTAGACGATCCTAGATTGCATATAGACACTGAAGAAGATTTTTCATTTGAACGGATCTAAATTTTGTCACTTGGTAACAGGTTAACCCATTCCCACAAAATGACGGCTTATGAACGTCAAGAAGGGAAACGTTGGGTATAAAGAAGAAATTGCTTGCAACAAGCAACTTCTTTATTTTACGCAATGTTTTCAACCAGTTGAAAAACATGAAATTTCATAAACCCTGAATTGTCGCATGCATCTCCTTTTCATTCGGACTAATCTAAAAATGGATTAAGAAGTTCGTTAAGCGATTATCTTTTCTCGTGCTATAACTGACTTGCTTCGTAGAGTATAAAGTTCATATTCGCTCATTGGAAGGCCAATTAATATGTGACACATACATAATTCATAAACTGTCTTGCATACAAATTGTCTGGAGTGTTTATCTGTTATTGAAGAATAGATCCTTGCACATCTGTAACAATAGATTGTTCAGCTTATTCGAGAATCTGGTTAGAACATAAGAATATGGGAGCCGCCGTCATAACGCAGTCGGTAGCGCGTCAGACTCCTAATCTTCAATTATGGGATGTCATGGAATCGATCCCCGGCGGCGGCACATATTCTTTCTGACCTTTGTCTCTCACCAACGGGTGGGTAATCGATTATATCTAAGTGGGATAGCGGCTTGAGGCTAGGAAAGGATGTAGTGGTAGTACTGGTGTGAGAAATACCAGGAATCCATAGTTAGGTGCTCCGCCCGCCGTGATATGACTGAAATACTGTTAAAAGCGCCTTTAAAACCCATTCATTCAATCAATCAATCATAAGAATATGGAAAAAAATAAGATCCAATGTTAACTACCGCAAAATACCATTTGGACTTTTTATGCAATAAATTGAAATGTTAGTTTCATTTCAGCAATATGACATGCCGAAAAACATCGTTTAACACCTCCATGTAAACAAAATGTGTACAGCCCCTCAAGAAAAATGCTTTAGAATGAATAGTGGAAAATTAAGAAATTGCTTGTGACAAAAGACAAAGATTTTTTGAAATATTGACAACTTGAAATTATCGTGTACAACTCCTTTCAATCTGTACCGGACTAAATTTCTTTGTGTGTTAATGGGATGATGCCGTCAGAATACGTTTTTAGTTTTATACACCAATAAAAAAAGCAAAAGAGTTCTTCGCCTTTAGAAATTTTCAATTCACTTTACTCTGAGCAAATCTCATGGCATTTCTTTGGAATATTTTGATAGCTAAAGAAAACAGACAAAATTTTGAGGTGATCTTAAAGTTCAACGAGTGCAAACTACCACTTGAGGCTTAACCACAAAATCAATTGAATGCCTACTCCATAAAAAGTAGTCCTTGTGTATTTTAAGAATATTACAAACTCTATTCAAATTATAGTGAACTCTTTCAAAAGCATGCTTTCTAACCCTTTCCCACCCAATTCCTGCTTTTTAAGCATCTGAGGAAAATGGTTTGGAAAACATTGTGGACATTGAAGAAAATGCTTGTAACAAATTCCACCATCTTTGATTTGTCGTCTGCAACTTCTTTCAATTTGAACCAGTCTAAGATTGTCTTATGATGTAATGGGTTAACTCCTGGGTTACTTTAACCTCGCTTATTTATCACGACCTTTGGAATAGAGGATTAATTAACAAAACCATGCTTTGCTAGCTTTCAGTACTTTCAGTACTTTGATTTTCATTCAGCGCTTCTTTACGATCTCTTACGAGAACGAAGAACTTACAAAATTGCGGTCTGAAGTCTGTATACCAGAGCGATTATGGGTTAGTTGCAAACATAGTGGTCTTAAGAAGCATTTACATGTTGATTTTATCAGAGTTCGAAAGAAGTTTGATAAACAAGTAAAACAATACAAACGTTTACATTGGTATGATCTTCAGCGAGGTATTTTAGAGGAGTGCAATACTGGGAAAGCAGATTTTTGGAAATCTATCGGTAGAATAGGTATTGGTAGCAAAAAAGAATAATGTTATTCCATATGAACCTATATTAGAAGATGGTCCAATTTCATCAAACGTCTGTGATGTTCTTAAACGTTGGAAAAATGATTTTGAGCAACTTTTTATGGTAACCACGACATGGATACTCGTAAAAACATTGTTCAAAATGAAATAAATAATTTCAACGAACCATTATTTAACCAAAATATTACTGTACTAGAAATAAAAACAGCCATAGATCAAACTAAAACTGGCAAAGCTAGTGGTGTCGATGGTATCCCTATAGAAGTTTTAAAAAACGACACGTCTGTCTTATTTTTACATTCATTGTTAAACGTTTGTTTTGAAAAGAGAATAGTACCATCTATGTGGGGAAAATGCTTTTTGTTTGAATGGGGTTTTACGCTGCTTTCAAGAATCTTTCAGTTATATCGCGGCGGCTGAAGCACCTAACAATGGATTCCTGGTATTTCTCACACCAGTACCGCCATCACATCCCTTCCCAGCTTCCATCTGCTATCCCACATAGGTCTACGATTATCGACCCATTGGTGGGAGGCAAATAGTCGGAAAGGATGAGTCCCGCCGTCGGGGATCGAACCAGGGACCTCTAGATTGACAGTCCGACGCGCTACCAACTGCGCTATGACAGCGGGGAAAATGCATTATTATTCCAATTCCAAAGTCTTCTGTAGATGATCCTAGAAATCCTCTTTCATATAGAGGGATTTCTTTGTCTAATTTGATGTATAAGTTGTACTGTAGTACTTTAAACAATAGATTATCAAAATGGGCTGAGGATATTTCTGAGATTGTTGATGAACGGAATGGTTTTAGAAAAATCGTAATACTATTGACCATTTGTCTTCTTTAACAAATATAATAGAATCAAGAAAAAGGGTTGAAAAATCAACATATTGTGCTTTTATCGATTTTAAGAAAGCATGTGATTTTATTGATAGAGATAACTTATGGAACAAATTAGGTAATATTGGTGTTTCAGGAAAAATGTATTACGCAATTAATTCTCTTTATTCGCCTATTTCTTCCTGTATACGTATAAATGGGCTATGCGCTGATTGGTTTGAGGTAAAACGTGGTTTAAGACAGGGCTGTGGGTTGTCTCCCTTGCTTTTTTAATTTGTTTATTAATGACCTAGATGTTTATCTCAAATCATTCAGTTGTGTGATAGAAATAGACAATGATAATGAATGTATACTTTTATACGCCGATGATATTGTTTTATTAGCGGACAAACCGGAAATTTGCAAATTTTACTAGATCAGCTAAATATATGGTGTTTGTCTAACAATATGTCAATAAATCCAATTAAAAGCAATGTTGTACATTTTGGACCCAAAGCCAGAACAGAATTTGTATTTCATTGTGGTAATTCTTTGTTGAAATGTATCGATAGGTATACTTATTTAGGTCTTGTTTTACATGAGCATTTGGTTTACAATGTTACAGCGAAACAGTATCTTGGAAAGCGAACCGTGTTCTTGGTCTTTTGATTGCAAAATGCAAAGTGATAGGCGGCTTCACCTATGATGTTTTTACAAAGATTTATGATTCTTTAGTCTGGCCGGTTATAGAATATGGCTCAGCAATTTGGGGTGTTAAGTCCTTTTCCTGCATAAATGCAGTGCAGAATAGGGCAATGCGCTTTTTCCTCGGAGTAGGCAAGTACACACCTAATGCAGCGGTAGCTGGTGAAATGGACTGGTTGCCACCTAAGGTCCGACAATGGAAAGCAGTTAGCAATCTATGGTGTCGTCTTTCCAGTCTCCCTAACATCCGTATAAATAAGCGCATTGACCTAGAGGGCACAAAGTATGGCTAGTCAAAGATGTAGAAATTGGTTTTATGTTGTAAGGAAACTTGTTTTAGACTTTTAGATTGTGTAGAATTTCAGTCAATAGATATTGTTCATAACAAAACAAAGATGTATGATCAATTGAAAGAAAACATAACTCAACATTTTATTTCAGAATGGAACTTAACTCTTATAAGACAAACTGAAAGGAATAATGTTGGTAGAAACAAATTGAGAACCTATGCACTTTTCAAAACTTTACCCTTTAAACATCGTTCAGCTTTGAGTAAATTTAGATGTGGTTTGGCTCCTTTAAGAATAGAAACCGGAAGATATGAAAATCTTGAGCTGATAGACCGAAAGTGTCCGTTTTGAAACATTTTGGAAGATGAATGTCATGTTTTGTTTCATTGTAAAAATTATGAAGAATTCCGTCATGATCTTTACAATAATGCATCTTTTGAATATCATAATTTCAAAAATATGAACGATGTAGAGAAAATTAAAATACTATTTACCAACCACAAATTGATAAGAATAACTGCCCAAACCTGCTTTTCAATTTTAAATAAAAGATCTTTGCTTATGTGTAAATAACTTTTATTTTCAACAAGTTCACATGTGATATATATTTTAACGCATATTACCAAGAAACAGATCCTAATAAGTACACTGTGAAAGGGTTAATTGTCTTTTTCATTTTTATAGTAATTTCACTAATCATAAATCCCCCCTTACATTGAAAAAAAAAACAACAACCTCGAAATAACAGAAACTCATCTTCTCTGTTTATTAAAGTTAGACAACAAAAAAACAAACAAAAAAAAAAATGACTAAAAATAAATAAATAATAATTAAATAATATACGAAAATAGTATAAAACCAGTCGCGAAATGTTTTTGGTTTTTGCATTCAGCACTGCATTACTAAAACATTTCATAAATGAAGAAAAACGTCTGTAGTGAGAGCTCAGATTATAAACTTTAAAGAAAATCTCTGTTCAAAGTGAAAGGTCGAATTCTCAAAATTCCGAATTTGCCTTGACCTTTGGCCCTCAACCAAAGTACTTCAAATTATTGTTTTCATTTCAAGTGAAGCCCTATGTTGTCGGAATTTCCATTTTTTTTCGGGTATCAAATTTTAAGCTATGACATAAAATAGTTTAGAAAATACATTGTTGATAATGAAAATAAGATTTAAAAATAGTGAAAAATAACACCTTTCGTCACACTTTATTCTTGGTAAATGATATCAGTTTAACCCATTCCCACACATCAAAGTTTTAAACTAGTTCAAAAGGAAAGATGCTGCAGGCGACAATATGAAGTTGATGGATTTTTTCCCGCCTCTTTTGATAGAAACCAGTGTGGATAATGTTACTTCAAAATAAACCAGACTATATATAGAAGGCCATGCATAGTGTCTGTTGTGCAGACATTAAAAAAGCGTATGCCATGAACCCATTACCACACAATGTCTCTTTACGACGACATGAAGAGATACAGTTATTGTAAACTTTGAGCGAAAACAAGAAATTTTCCCTTTCCTGACAGCCTTTTTTTTGCACCGAATTTCCAAATTTAGTGTTATTTGAAATCCACACTGTAACTTCTTCCTAGTCTAAAAGTTTGTCGTCTGGTAAAGGTTTATTTTTTTTCTAACCCATTCCCGAAAGATCGAGTTATTGTTTAATAGTTTTTTCATCTGTCTGTCTATTATTGAGAATGTTACTCCTAGATACACCCATTTATTATATACCTATAAAAGATATGGTTTAAAATCTGGCTATCTAATACAACTCGACAGAAAAAAAACATGTATTCGGCGTGTACAAAAAAACAAAACAAAACAAAAAAAAAAAAAAACGTATTCGTGGAGCACCGTTAAACACGGACTACTTTTTTGTGTATTGACGTTCGGGGTTTTCCGGAAAGTTGGTTGTTTCTTAATCATTTAAGAGAATTTTCTTAATGCCATGTCCTTAAAGGTATATAATAAAAGGAATATTATAACAGTGTGTTTTCTATTTGTTGTTATCGTGTTCTCGAATCATGTGTAGGTATTTCTATTGGATGAGACCGAAGGTCTCATGCAATAAAAATACCTTCACACGATTCTCGAACACGATAACAACGAATATCAAAACTATCGATAATACAATGATTATAGTCGGTAAGTAGGTACCTGTAATATATGCAAAATTTGATCAATAATGAGGCAACAGCAACAATATATTCCTATAAAATGTTACTTGAACAGCTGAAATGATGAATTATTATAGTTATAATGTGACAACTTTTGATATAACTACCTGTTCCACAATATTTTTTTAAGGAATTTATTACTGTTGTTTAAAAGCACACCTTTTTGAATTGTACTGTCAGAAATAGATTTACTGTTTACATTAATGAATTGAAACCGATTCTAGATTCCATTTGACAAGTGTTACTCACAATTTCTGTTTTGGTAAAAAAAAATGTATAGCGTCCAATTTCAGTAGCAATGACAATACTAATAATGTTCAATAATCTAGTAATGAAAGATTTCAGTGTTGACAGCTCTTTGATTTTTCTTACCAGGACGGTATTTCGGGTAGTGTTCTTTAGTGTTCATCATAAAATTGTATTTGGAATACATCTAAATATTATAACGATTTACCACACAGTGCCGCTTTCTGACGCCCTTAAGAAATATAATCATTGAAGACTTCGTGGAACAGGAGATATTGCTTGTTGCAATGTTTTCTACCCTATTTGGTACTTATTTTCCAAATTAAGCCCATTGAAATGTTATCTGCAACTTCTTTCAACTTATACGAGTCTAAATTTTGTTGACTGCGAATGAGCTAAACGGGTTGGTTAAAAACTTGAGAAAAAATGCGAAAAAGTGAACGCCAGCATTTTTTCCGATTCAGTATAAATACGACTTTCTGAACACGTTCGTCTGAAATACCAATATTGGGTTGTACAAGTGACTCTAGGAGATTTATCGTGCCTCTTAAAGTGGCTGAGTTCACAATTGCCATTGTCTACTACTTGTTATTGGTCGTTTATTCACAGATACTATTCATTTGCTAGACCATTGGTGTCAAATAAAGTGAGAATTATTACATTTGTGAAAAATAAAGCTTACAGAACTTGTTATCTGCATTCGTTTGAACAGAGAACATGGACCGACATTTGTTGGATAGATTTAACTAAATCGTGAATGAAAATTGTTTTATAAGAAGAAATTATACTAAACATACTAAGAGGGTGAATTTAGGTCTGATACAATACAGTGTACAGTATTTTAAAATTGTTACAAAATTTAAAAAGAGGCTTGGATTCGTTAATTTCCCTGTTAATCATTTTCGGGATTTCTAATTGATTTCAAGAGTATAAATAGCGATTTCTCCGAGGTTCGATATATCACAATTTTCTTCTGGATTTGATCTTGTAAACTCTTCAAAATTTAAGCCAAATATTATTGAAACATTGAGCTAATTATAATTTACCTTACTTCATAAATACTTATTCGTGTGATTAAATGAATGGTAGTCTAGAAGCGACCACTTGGTGATGAAATTTAGATGTAATTAGATTCTGTGTCATGTAAATGGGGTGTGATCAATCCAAAATGAGACGTCTCTACATGAACGATGAACGTAAACAGTCCTATATTGTACAAAGTCAGCCGTCTAGGGCGACTAGACCCGAACTTATAGACGAACATAAACAAGTTGTAAGAGAGACCTGGGTCATTGTAAAACACGATATAGCCAAGGTCGGAGTTATAGCCTTTATGAAGTAAGTACACTCTTAACCCTTTCCTGTATTTTAAAATTTTAGACTGGTCCAATTTGAAAGGGATTGCAGATAAAAATGAACATCGAAAGAACTTTGAAATGAAACCATCCTATGCGGTTGAAAGCAATTTCTCCTTTTTTCATTTTTTTTTCTCAGGTATAAAATAACAGTGACGTAAAATCACGAGTTTCTACAAGAAAGGGTTAATTACCTTTACAACTCTCCTTTCTTGCATGCGACACTTGATTTTACGACCTAACATTTTATCTAAAGAAAAATGTTTTTGGAAAAAAACAAAAACAAAACAAAACAAACAAAAAAAAAAAAAAAAAAAACGGTTTCTAATTTTCCTACATTTAAAAAAAAAAAAAAAACGATTCTCATTTTAAAACCGATTTGAACTTTGAAAGTTGCCGAGAAATTTGCCTCGAAAAGTGTCATTGTTCGACCAAACTATCGTTACTGTAGGTTAAAACTGTCTTTAAAAAATTCTAGTCTGGCAAGTAATATGTAATAAAAAAAACCCCAACAAATACCACAAATATCATAGATATGTACCAAAGTCACTTTCAGCCGTCAGCCAAAACGATCGACTTTGATCTCAGCCAATTAAATAAGTAGGGAATATTATGTTACGACAGCGATACGACATTTTGTATTTGCTTTGAGTTTCGAAGGTCGAGAGGAATATCAAAACTTTCCTCCACAGCGAGAAGCAAATATCGAAACTTAGTATTCCATTTGTTTATTATGTTCATATACTTTTCATTTAATGAATTCGAATCTGTATTTCTACAAGCATTTCCCTTTTCTTAACCATACTGATTATGTTTGTTTGCATTATGGTGTCATCTACAGACATGACGATATTTGACACTATTAGATGCGGATTCTTTCCTGGTGTGTCCGATTTTGGTTATTCTTTCCTGGTGTGTCCGATTTTGGTTATTCTTTCCTGGTGTGTCCGATTTTGGTTATTCTTTCCTGGTGTGTCCGATTTTGGTTATTCTTTCCTGGTGTGTCCGATTTTGGTTATTCTTTCCTGGAGTGTTCGATTTTGGTTATTCTTTCCTGGTGTGTCCGATTTTGGTTATTCTTTCCTGGTGTGTCCGATTATGGTTATTCTTTCCTGGTGTGTCCGATTTTGGTTATTCTTTCCTGGAGTGTCCGATTTTGGTTATTCTTTCCTGGTGTGTCCGATTTTGGTTATTCATTCCTGGTGTGTCCGATTTTGGTTATTCTTTCCATGTGTGTCCGATTTTGGTTATTCTTTCCTGGTGTGTCCGATTTTGGTTATTCATTCCTGGTGTGTCCGATTTTGGTTATTCTTTCCATGTGTGTCCGATTTTGGTTATTCTTTCCATGTGTGTCCGATTTTGGTTATTCTTTCCTGGAGTGTCCGATTTGGTTATTCTTTCCTGGTGTGTCCGATTTTGGTTATTCATTCCTGGAGTGTCCGATTTTGGTTATTCTTTCCATGTGTGTCCGATTTTGGTTATTCTTTCCTGGTGTGTCCGATTTTGGTTATTCTTTCCATGTGTGTCCGATTTTGGTTATTCTTTCCATGTGTGTCCGATTTTGGTTATTCTTTCCTGGTGTGTCCGATTTGGGTTATTCTTTCCTGGTGTGTCCGATTTGGGTTATTCTTTCCTGGCGTGTCCGATTTTGGTTATTCTTTCCTGGAGTGTCCGATTTTGGTTATTCATTCCTGGTGTGTCCGATTTTGGTTATTCTTTCCATGTGTGTCCGATTTGGGTTATTCTTTCCTGGTGTGTCCGATTTTGGTTATGGATTCCTGGAGTGTCCGATTTTGGTTATTCTTTCCTGGAGTGTCCGATTTTGGTTATTCTTTCCTGGTGTGTCCGATTTTGGTTATTCTTCCCTGGTGTATCCGATTTTGTCTGTGTGGAGTGAATATATTTTACAACAAGAAATAGTACATGTATTTGGTATACAATAAATGATCAATATTGCGAAGTATGTAAATTATTCCCGCCAAAAAGAATGGAAAAATATGCGAATATAGGAAGAATGAAATATCCTTACAAAACTTAACCAGATTAAAATATTCCCTACGGTATGTAACTTACCCATTTTTGACGCTGTCAATAAATAATAATGAATTCAATAATAATTATAAAATCCAATGACCAATCAAATCAGCCATTACGCTAAAAATGAATTTTGAACTCCGATATTTATGCTAGCATTTTTTTTGGATTGTCGATTCACAAGTCGTAACTAAAGCTAAATCAAGCTGTAAATACGGCGTTTAGGTCGCCAACAAAAAATGACATTTTATTTCATGCCCCATGAGTACATATTTTCAAAAAATAATATCGTTCATTGCTTCAGTCGAACTGCCATGTCGGAGATCAGTAGGCGTGGCAAACGATCCGTCAATTGTATTATTTTCAAATAACGTCCCGCCATAAATTGTAACAGATACATCATATGTGGTATTTGCACTTGATGTCTGGAAAAAGCAATTGATAAAGAACGCGATTTAATTAAAGGTCTATAAGAAAATGATTTCTTATTTACTCAGTCTGTCTAGATCAAATGATCCTAGGTCTGTTTATCCACAAGTCTAGTTCCTGATAAATTTCGCATAAATCGTGAAAGATCTTACCACCAATTATCTTTCGTGGTCGGAATTATCCATATATAGAGAAACCTCCCAGAGTCGTAACGAGTCCGTCTAATAATCAGATTCAAAGGTGATTTACTTTCATTCTTGCATTTATAATAACATAATACCTTGTTTTACTTGTTTGAGAACAATGTTTTGCAAAAACATATGAGAAAAGGAGAAAGTGCAGGCAAAACGCATTTCATTTTCTGATGCAGTAATCGAAACTAATTTTAAACCCCCTTGACGATTCCTTGACCCATTTCCATACAATGGCGCTTTTGGACGCCACTCAAGAAAAGTCATTTGGAAAGCATAGTGTAAAATGAAAAAATGTATGTATATGCAATTTCTTCATCTGATACGATGTTTACCCATAAATTAGAAAAAATCTATTCGAAGCATTTCGAAGTTCGTGTAAACTTTAAAATAAACTTACTAAATAACCAAAAGCATTAAAGAAAGGGAAAATTTATTGGGTAACATTTCTCAATCCCAAATCTCTTTTTCTCTGTTTAAGAAGCTATTTTCTTTTAGATATCTCGAAAATGGCAGGTCATTGGCCACGCGAACAGATTTTCGACAAGGTATTTATGCTGGGGTAAAAGCAACAACAAAAACCTCGACATCATTTTGTAAATGATTAACCCATTCCGGTACAATCACTGATTTTTACGTCCTTGTGATTTTATACTTGAGAAAACATTGTGGGAAAAGAAGAAATTGCTTGTAACAAGCAATTTCTTCTTTTTCCACAATATTTTCTACCCTGCCGAATGGTTATTTTTCAAATTAAATCCACAACAAATTTTCGTCTGCAAAACCTTTGAATTTGGACAGGTCTAAAAAGTTTTAAAACAGGAAAGGGTTAAATGAAGGTTGGTTGACGACCCAAGAGTCGTAGTTTCAGTTTTAATGTATAATTTAATTTGTCAATCGATTTTTGGTGGACAGTAGAAGTCCTTTAATTGTCTATTCATGTCGCCCATTCGCAGAATATAGAAGGACAGAAATTAATCCAATACTTTAATTAAATACTCTAATATCTGGAAAATATTTTGCCTACTCTGGCTTCTTTTGTTGACATAGAGTTAATGGAAATACTATAGAGACAATGTTTGTACTCCCAAAGGGAAATAGAACAACATCCTTTTATACACAATATCCTCGGAAACGAACCAAAGTAAACCTGTTTATATTGTTGTCCGTTCATACGAGACATTGACAACGATTTTCTTAAACATGTCAAGCAGAAAGGCTCAATCATGAATGTATATTTGAATTTTTAGAAGATTTAACCCATTACCACATTGTCATTTGGTTGTGCTGAACAAATGCGGTTTAGAAAAAATGTAGGAGCATGAAAAAAATGCTTCTCATGAGCAATTTCTCGTTTCCTCACAATATTTTCTACACTTTTTCAGCGGAAATATCGTGTAAGATTTCTTTCATTTCGGAATGTCTAATTTTTCAGTCGCCCGGTAATTGGTCACTCAAATGCAAATCAGCACGTGCCAAAAATGTTGTTATTTTAAAAAAGAAGGCAACAAAAAGATAGAATGACCAATCTATTTTCGGAAAACGACTTAGAATAGTAATATTTAGTAACTTTGAAATTAATTTTGTGTTTTCTCATGAAACCGAAAGGTCTATGGAACTTTGTATTAGAACTTAATTGAGCCGCAGTATGAATTCTATTCTAACAGAATAATGGCCCCGGCCATAGCGTAGTGGTAACGCGTAGGTCTCCTAGTCATGGGATACCGGATTCGATCCCCGGTCGCGGTGAATATTCTTTCCGACATGTATCTCCGACCAACGGATGGATAATCGCAAAACTATGTGGGATGACCAGCTGGGGACTCGGAAAGGATGTAATGGTAGTACTGGTGTGAGATATACCAGGAATCCATTGTTAGGTGCTCAAGCCTCTTTAAGCTGTATTTACGATATTTTGCTCGCCCGACGACGATATACAACACTTACTTTTTACTATATGAATATGGATTCCTATGTTAGTAGCATATTCATCCCAGCGGTACTCAAATCTATGGTGGATTACTGCTGTTAATATACATTATCCGATTGACCAATCATTTAAAGCGGTAGTGAACGTTGACCTCCAACATTTATTACATAGATTTTGGCGACTCAAACATCGCAACTATAGCTTATTCAAGCTGTAGTTGCGACGTTTAAGTCGCCGACAAACGATTTGCATCTTTTTCTTTATCTCCCCGATCCCCATTTTTTGTACAATTTAATGCCATTCGGTATCTGATGTCGAAGGTCAATCGGTGTGGCTAGCGATCCGTCAGTTTGCTCACAATGAGACGGAATGCGTAAAACACTATTTTATCATTCGTAAAAGTTTTCACAAAAATCGAAACGGTAATATGTACTGGACATAAAGTACGTTATATTAGATCATCGCTGAATTGTTTTACTAAGCAGTGTTTGATTCACGTATGGTCCCGTTTAGAATGAAAGTTCACGCTTATTTGGATGATCGATTTCGCTTTCCTTAGAACGTGGAGGTCATAAGTTAAATAAATTATAAACTTATTGTTTAAATACAAATAAAACTCTGTTTTACATCGATTGGAAAACAATTGTCTGATCGCAGCTGTAAAAGACACAATCAAACAATCAAATCACACATTTAGACCGGAAGTGGTCTTTGAACTCTGACAAAGGCCGGTTTTTATTTGAAGTATTTTTTGTTAGTATGGCTGGTGAATCGTCGTAACCACAGCTCATTCATAGTAAAGACGTTTAGGTCACCGACCAACAATTTTGAATTAACGTTGCATTGGGTTGGCCAAAATTTTCCAAAATAACGCCGATAGATATCGAAGATGAACTTCCAGTTGAAGCTCTGTTGGATGGGACAGCGACCCGTCTAATCCTTATTCTTGACCCTGATTTTGACTTATCAGACCAGGAATGCGCTCTATCTCCCCTACCTTTATCTAAGTGACCGGGCACCTGCAGGCAGACATATTCCAACTGTAAGTGTATTTTTAGCTAGCAAAGCGTCAGCTTTGATAGCTTGTATTAACAGACAAAATTTTGAGGTCGTGTCAAAGTTCAACGAGTGCAAACCGCCTCTGGAGGCTTAACCACTAAATCCGTGAAATGCCTACGCCATAAAAAGAAGTTCTTGTGTTTTTCAATCTCTGCCTGCAAAATCATCTACTAGGTATGTTCAGATCACTTGAGCACGTCATTTTCACAATGACACCGATCAGAGTATTCAAAAAGTTGCAGACGACAATTTCAATTCATTGTAAATTCTAAAATATTTATCTCTCTAGGTAGAAAACAATGTGGAAAATGAAGAAATTGCTTGTAACAAGCAATTTCTTCATTTTCCACATTGCTTTCTACAAATATTCTGTACCATGATAACGTTTGACAAAGAAATTTACCGAACAAAACAATGCTTTGCTAGCTTACAGTACTTTCAGTACTTTGATAAGATCGCGACTTCTCGACTAACCTCGTCAGTTTTAATCCAATCCGATCCGGCCTCCGTCAAGAGTCGAACTACCGATCTCGGTGCTTAGAGTCAGGCTTCATAACGAATCGTTCATGCATGTAGCGATGATACAGTCATATAACTTATAAAGGGACGTAATATTACGATTACAATGATAATATTGTTTATAAGAAGGTCTAAAGGCGATGCAGCTCAGAACAAAGGTAAAAGAAAATATAAAGGCATTTGCGACCTTTAAGAACTCGAATGTCGAATAGACAAGCGTTCTCTTTAACCTCGTACTCTTAAATACCTATTGCGTCTGTGAGTACATTTCGATAAGCAGTTGTCATACTGTTAGTTTGTCGATGTGATAATGGGGACCAACTTTACAATACGCAAAAGTGACGATATTGACCAAATTATTCAAACGCCGACTTAGACAAAGCCATTTTATTTCTGGAAATATTTGATAATATGCGTATGCGATGAACCCATTACCACATGGCAAAAATTTAGACTGGTCCAAAATCAAAGGAGTTGCAGATGGCAATTTAAAATTGATGAAATGTAAGACTTTTCAACTTTCTTGGTGGAAAACATTGTGTAAAATAAATAAATTGCTTTTATCTAATAATTTCTTCATTTTACACAATATATTCCCAATTGTTTATCTTGAAGGGCACCCAAAAGTGTCACTGTGTGGTAATGAGTTTAAAAAAAATCATGCAAAGCAATTCATACTATTCCTCTGAAAAACCGTCCGAAAGACTGTCGTATTCAGGCAACTAAAATATCGCAGCTGCAGCTCCATTGAACTGCATGTACGATTATGATCCAAGCCGACATAAGAGATTCACCGACCAATCATATCATTCGTTCAGCCAGGAACTAAGCTTTCAACTCCAACATTGGCCGCCATTTTTGTTAACCTTTTTGGTTAATTTGGCGACTTAAACTTTCATACTGACGTTACGACCTTTGAGTCGCCAACCATGTATTCTACTTTTCTGTTACATGCTTCTTGCCATAAAATTTCCTAAATAACGCCGTTTAAAGTCGAAGCGGAACGGGCCAGCGATTGGTCAATTGCGTGAACATTTGGAAGTTCTGGATAGGTAAAAATTATTTTTCTCTACAAAATATTGATGAGCTTTGAAAACATCCAATAGAGATCCAGCTAATGAGCTAACAACTATCTTTATTATTGCAGTTATGTAATGGATGGAGGCGTACAAAAACGAGCCTTAGCTCAACATTTCACGTGCTTCCAATTTTTAAGTTCTTTTCTTAACTCAATCCCACACAATAAAATTTTACGCCCCTCAAGAAAAAGGCTTGGGAAATCATTGTGGAAAAGGAAAAAATTGCTTGTATCAAGTAAATTCTTCATTGTCCACGTTGTTAACTGGCCTAAAAAGAGTCAAAAAGCGGGATCGTGTGGAAATAATTTAAACATTGATTAGGAAATATAAAACTTCAACTTTCGACCATCAAAACCTTTATTGTGGTAACCAATTAGAATGGAAGAATCAAGACGATTCTAACAAGAACCCATGATATATGATATGAAAAAGGCTACTGTCTGAACTCTGACTCCTCTTGCAAAAACAGGACGGCGGAAATAGTATAGTTGTTGGCGCATCGGACTCTTAATCCTGAAGTTCAGGGTTCGATATCCATTACGTCATTTGTCCCCCACCAGTGTGTGTATAATCGTAAATCTATGTTGGATGAACAGCTGGTGGCTCGTACAGGATGTTATGATAGTAATATGTGAGAAATACCAGGAATCTATGGTAAGGCGCTCCCATTGAATCAATCAACTTCTTGCAAAAACAAAATTCCGATAAAGCCCTAGATATATATAATAAACTGTTTTTTTTTACTGGGATTACGCAGCTTATCATTAATTATTCTGCACTGTTCAATTAAGTATAATGTTATTTTTCAAAACAAACTCGATGGCTGTATAAATTTCTGATAGAGATTCTGCTAACAAGCTGACAAGTAGGGTTATATTAGAGTTTTGTCATGGGCCGCGCCGTTCAAATACGCACTTGATATTGTCATTCTTGGCATTTCAGAAAGGAAACAAATTTTATTTCCGTTTTATTTTTTTAATTGAACGGTGAGATAGGTAAGTATCTTTGATGCACATTTGTTAACGTCACCGATTATTAAATACAAATTAAAAAATACCATTACTGTATGTTTCGTATAAATACTAAGATACCTCTTTAACCCTTTTCCGTTTTTTGAAACTTTAGACTTTTCCAAATTGAAAGAAGTTGCAGACGACAATAAAAGTTGGATGCAATGTAAAATGAAACCATCCTATGTGGTATAAAATATTATGCAAAAAGGAGAAATTGCTTGTCACAAGCAATTTCTCCTTTTTCCGCAATGTTTTCTCAAGTATAAAATCGCAGCGACGTAAAATCCCGTGTTTGTACGGGAAAGGGTTTACAAGGTTTAGAAATTTTAATTTGTCTGTATTCATCCAAAAGTCCTTAAAGTACACATTTTACAGAATATGTGAATAGCTCGCCAATTTTTTGTGATGAATGACAACATTAAAGAATAAATAATAATAAGAACAAAAGTAACAACAAGAGTGACAACAAATCACGTCATAACTAGACCTAATAGAGCGGGAATAAACAACAACAAAAACAACAACAACAAACAAAACCACTAAACAACTAACGTTTTCAATCCAATACGAGTGTGCTTACAGTTCAGATAATTATTGTTTTCAACTTTACACATTCCCACAAAATTCCACTTTTTTGCGCCCTTCAAGAAAAAAGTTTGGAAAACATTGTGGAAATGAAGAAATTGCTTGTCACAAGGAATTTCTTCATTGTCCACAATGTTTTACCAACCACTAACGAGCAATGTCTTAAATTACCGCAATGCTTTCCACCAAGCGAGAACAAGATTTTCAAAATACTATCATCTTGAAATTGAAGTCTGAATCTTCTTTCAATTTGGACCAGTCTATAATTTTGTCTTGTGGTTACGGGTTGATACACGCTTTCTGTAAAGTTGTCCTCTGAATGTCTCTCTGGGAATTCCATCGTTTTGACATCAACTCGGAAATTGGATTGCGGAATAGTTTAATCCTGTCAATTACGTTTGCGTTGGTTAAATCGAATCAATAACTTAAATACCACTAGTGAGAAGTTCCTTCAGGTTACAAATGATTGTAGAATAACTCTTATAGCAGACGACACACAGAGAAATCTTAAACAATCTTTTCTTTTTCACTGAAGAGAAGCGGGTCTATCCCTTGGGCGAGTGCCTAAAATTAACATTAATTACTTGTGGAGTTCTCTTTTTTCTTTGTTGACGCTCCTCAGAAAAATAATTTAGAAAACACTGTGGTAAATGAAGAAATTCCTAGTAATAAGCAGTTTCTTCATTGCTCACAATATTTCATACGCATAAAACTGAAAAAAACCCACAACATTCTACAAAGTTTAAATTGTCGTCTGCAACTTCTTTCAATTCGGACCAGTGTTATTTTTACGTCTGGTTGGATTGAGGTTTGAAAAGAAGTAAAGAGGGGTTCAAGATATTTTAGTCACAAACGGGTAGTTACATTTTTTTCCAAGGATAACGCCATGAAACAAGATGGCCAATTCATAGTCCTCTCAACGGACTTATCATGGGGTCCCGGGTTCGATCCTCGGTCGTGACAAATAGCCTTTCCGACATTTGTCGTCAACTAATTGGTGGATAATCGTAAATCTATGTGGGTTAAGCAGGTGAAGGCCCGGAAAGAATGTATTGGTGGTACTGGTGTGAGAAGTACCGAGAATCAATGGTTAGGTGCTCCAGCTCCTGAATATGACTGAAATACTGCTAAAGTGAGTATAAAACCCTGTTCGAACAAACAAAATCTATCTACTCCTATCGAAATATAGCTTTGATGCCATGATGAAACGAATGGCAGAATTTATCCTATTGAAAATTAGTTATGTATTGATATAAATGAACTAACAATTTTTAAGAGACCAATCTCAGCTATAAATTAAGACTGTTTGTTAGTTTGACGACTTAAACGTTGTAACTACAGGTCATTTAAACTGCAGTTATGACTTTAAGGTCGCCAACCAGCGTTTGGGCTATTATTCAATGTCCCGGACAACAGGTTTGACATGATACTGTCGTTAAATCCTTTCCCGTTCAATCCCTGGGTTTTACGTCCCTGTAATTAAATGAATGAGAAAACATTGAAGAAAAAGAAGAAATTGCTTGTAAAAAGCAATTTCTACTTTTTCTACAATATTTTCTACCTAACTGAATAGTTATTTTTCAAATTAAATCCACAATAAATTTTTATCTGCAAAACCTTTGAATTTGGGCAGGTCTAAAATTTTGCAAAACTGGAAAGGGTTAATACTTCATTCTAAATGCAGTGTCGGCGCTCTATGGGCGTGGTCAGTGACCAGTTAATCTTTAGGGGTCGTTGTACGTGGGATCTCTGTTCTCGGCCAGCCCTATTAACACTTGTCATGCTGTATGAATTACCTGACTGAATCGCTGTAAAAGCAAAGGACTGAAAGGACTGATAGAACTTGTTGTTCAAAAATCAATATTTCTTTTAGAAATCATTTTCATAAACAACTCTCGCAAGAACAGTACAAGCAGAAGGTATAGACCAAGATCAGACTGCACTTATGTGCAGGTTGATCTTGGTCTACACCTCCTGCCAAAACCGGAATATTCCGGTATAAGAATGACAAGGGTTAAGCTCAGTTTGTAGAGCAATTGAATTCAAATCTCCAGATCGCGAAATCGCAGTCCTTGGTTGACCCGACAAACAGACTAATTGTCATTTAGACGAGACGTTAACCCGGGAGCCCATATGGCGGTGTCATGCATCCAGCACGTTAAAGAATCAGACGGGGCTCCAAGTAGCTTCACCCTGTTTCTTGCACTGTTCCTCGCAATAGTTAACCGCAGCCTGGGGGGGTCGCTCACACGGAAGAATCCAGCGGTAGCGTCGATAAGTCACTGGTTGGGAATGGCTTAATAAGGGGCAATCGAAAATTAACACTGTTTTGAGAATTTTAGTTTCGTCTATCAAGATTCCAGCGTTTTGATTGGCTATATTCTCTTTGTATAACTCCAACTGTAATTTTGAGTAGGTAACTATTTTGTATACTTTAGCACATAGAAGATAAATTAAATTCTACTAAAATGTAGTGAAATATTTGCTTTTTTGCATGACATTAGATTATAGGAAATAAAGAGAATATTGTTTTCATTGAGTTATAAACCTTAAGACTTAATCACACTAATATATGAATCAGCTTCGAGGATTCATACAGTGTGTTAGGTTTTTTGGTTCATACCCCAATCAAAAGGAAAACAACAACAACAACGATAACAACAACAACAACAAACCCCCCACTTTCCTTCCATTTCTCAATTAATCCGAACTGGTCTGGCATGTAACATGACAAGACACTATACCACAACAGAAAAGTTGAGGCACTGTCTGCACAAGGGGGTGGAGTATCACAAGGGTAGACATTTTTTGATTTTCAGACTGTTTTGGCGTGAAATAACAGGGTTTTGGTCTAGAAGCAACTACATAATTCCATGAGACAGATGGAGGCACAAAAAGAGAACTTTAGAACATAAACTAGCTGTCTCCCCCGTAATTCTATTTTAATATCTAAGCATAACGCAATTTGTCTATTATTGTGAAGTAAAACATGAAATTTATTGTTTAATTTCCCTTTTTGTCATTGTTCGTGTCTGTTAAATATTTTTTTTATCACTGCTGCGTCTGTAGTGCCTTTACCACTACCAAGAAGGAAATTTTTCGGATTGTGATCATTTGCAGCCTAACATTAAAACATTAGAATTACTTAAAGACATAAAAATGTCACTGACTTAAGAAAGTATATCAAACGATATTCAAGTTGTAGTTACTACGTTTATGCCAATTGACCATTTTCCTTTTTTGTTACACAATGTTTTCTAAAGTATTTTTCTTGAGGGACGTAAAAAGGAGGAAAAGTGTGGGAATGGGTTAAAGCACCCTACCGGTTTGTCTTAACAGCCTTTTTTGCTAACCACTCCTTATTTTCCCAAGCTATTTGCCCTACTAAGTTTGAACCGCTCCCCATTCAACAGTTTGTGTATAGCCCAAAGCCGTTGCAAATTAAACAATATTCAGAATCAAAGCAAATACGAGTATTCTAGCCTCTCTACCTCAGGTAACATATAAATTAACATACAAACAAATAGACCGTGCCGATTATTACAGTCTTTCGGTAACCAAAGAGAGTTTTAAGCTATTGAAATCGTCCGTGTAAAACTATTAACTCTTTCCTGTTTATTTCTCGGGTTTAACGTCCCTGTGAATATATAATTGAGAAAACAGTTTAGAAAAAGAAGAAATTTGTTGGAACAAGCAATGCATTATTTTTCCACAACATTTTCTACCCTACAGACTGGTTGTTCTTCATGTTAAATCTAATCTCAATTTTCGTCTGCAAAACCTTTGAATTTGGACAGGTCTAAAATTCTACAAAAAAGGAAAGGTTTAGTTAGGAGAACTAAGGTAGCTTTTACTTGTCACCTTGTATTGGATCTACGGTAGATAATTTTTTCATGATATCGAAGATCGAGTGAATTATGAAATGCTCCTTCCCAAGGATGGTCTAATACACGTTTCGTATCGATACTACACTTATTTTATAGTCTTTGAATAATTATGAGGATTTATCAAAGTGTTAAATTTCTTACGGCTTTGTCTGAAAACCATTATCTAAAATATTAATGTTATCACATAATAACAGCAATCTCAGTGCATCGTCATTTTAGAAGGAAAATAACAACATCTACCCTTACGTGTGTTGGTTGAACAGTATCTGAAATTTTGCTTAACTTTAGAAAGATGGTTGGCATATAATAAAATTCCTAATCACACTTTCGCCAGAGAAGCAGTATAGGACAAGTGAATTTGTTTTATGATAATTTGTCCACTAAAATAAAATTCTCGCTTTTACACACTACTGGTGGGCCTAACCGTAGCAAAATTTAACAGTCCTTAAGGCCTCGGATTCTCAATAATGAGGTCCAGTGTTCGATTCCATGGCCAGAATAACGTCAATAATGAGGTCCAGTGTTCGATTCTCTGTCGCGGCAAATATCATTCCAACATTTGTCTCTCACCAAAGAGGCGGATAATCACATACCTCAGTTGGATGAGCAGCTGGAGACTCTGAATGGATTTGAGGAAGAACTGCTGTGAGAAATAACAGGAATTCATGGGGATTCAGTCTCGGCGATATGACTGATCGATTGATTGGTTGAATTGGGTTTTATCGACACTTTTAACAGTTTTCAGTCAATCGCGGCGGCTGGAGCACCTAACACTGGATTCCTGGTATTTCTGACACCAGTACTACTACTACACCCTTTCCTAGCCTCCAGCTGTTATGCCACTTAGGTTTACGATTATCCACCCATTTGTGAGAGACAAATGTCGCAAAGGATATGTGCCACCGCCCAAATACTGTTAAATACTGTTAAATGTAGAGTTAAACCCCATTTACACAAACCAAACACACTACTAGAATGTCACACTATTAAATATGGACTGGGGCACGTTGGTTGAACTAGCGATTCTGAACGCTTTCTTCTTGATACCCGTGTATGCAGCGAGGCTGTTGTCTTATAAAAAAGAATACTGCTAAGCAAACGCTTTGAAAATGTTTTTTGTTGTGTATTAGTTGATAATTGATGGATCGCTAGTCAAGCCCAATGAACTCCGACAGGAAGTTAAATTTAAATATCAATGACGTTATTCTTGCCAGTAACATGTCAAATCGTTGGTTGGCGATCGATACTTCGTAACTACGGCTTTAATAATGTGAAGTTTCGATGCTTAAGTCACCAAGCCAACAAAAATGATTCACAAAATGTCGACCAATGTCGGGTTTTAAAGTTTACCTTCCGGTCTAAAACAGTGTTAGATTGGTCGATTGATTCTTTGATTGACAGTCGCGATCTGACAATTGACGTTATATACTCAGTTCCAAAGAAAGTGTGCACTTTTAAACTTGGATTATATCAGCATCCAGATAATGAACAAATATGGAAATTGTACAGGGTAAGAATAATTTTTATACACCATTGATGATTTGTAAAATTGTTTGCATGTTATAAAAAGTACAGAGTTACGTCGGATACATGTGATTTTACACGACTCGCGCGAGTATATACGAAAAACTTGTATTTAGGGGGATCATTTTGGCCTCGCAAAAAGAAAAATCACAATTACCTTTAATTTCGTTTCAGAATAAATATGCCTTGATTAAGTGAAAACCAGCGCATATAAGCGTTGATGGTGCTTGCTCGTGGTGATAGCGTAATAAACGTGGATAGAGCGTTAGGCTGTCACAGAAACACAATTATTCGTCTAAGAAATCGGCTTCGTCTAAGAAACTGGTTTCAACAAACAGGTGGTGTAGCCGATTGGCGTATACCCTGTCGACTGAGATAAACAACTGGTCGAGTTGATTAGTTAATCACTTTAACGCACTTGCGTAGTCGATTCCAACAGGCCTCTCGCACCGCATGACATTCCTGTATTAGTCGCCAAACTGTGTAGCGTCGTTCAAAGCAAGCCCGGGCACCTAATCTCCAAAGGAGACCGTATGTTGGACCGGTATTAACAGTGCGTCATCGGGCTGCTCGGTTACAATGGGCTATACGTGGCAGTGGGCCAGGATACGGGGAGGGATCATGGGTAGACAGAACACAAACCCTCTTGTCCTCAATGCCCAGGGGTATACATAGACCAAGTTCTGCTACCAGAAGTTGACCCCTTTCTACAAAGACATTGACATTCTATCCTCATGCACGATAACACAGGTCCCGATGAAGCACGAGTCAGTCAGTAGTTTCGAATCAGAAACAATGTTGATGTTCTTCCCTAGCCAGCTCTGAACATGTGTAGGATTACTTAGGGAGAAAGGTTGAAACATTGATAATCTCCAAGATTTGACCAATGCTTTAATTCAGGAAATGAATAACATTCCAGCTGCAATTATATAGCGCTATGTGAGGTCCATGCGGCGTCGCATGCTCGCCTGTATCGGCAGTAGACGTGCCATACAAGATATTGAATTAAGAACTTCAATAACCTAATTTTAAGAAAAATGTGACCTAAATTTGTGTGTACTTTTGCAACCTTGATTTTTGTCCCATCTCCATTTTAAAACACCCTAAATTATCTTTTTGTCAAAATCTGATAAGCCGGATACTTTCTCGAAAGTTTACACTACAATTTGATATCAAACTATATCATTTTTAGTGAAATATGAAAAGAGAAATAAAACAAAATTAAGTGCACACTTATTTACGGAACTCAAAATAGTTTTCGAATAATTTCTCGGTTTTTACTTTTTTGGTATCTACACAGAGTTACAAAGATGTTACGTTACAAGTTTGAGTTCTCATTTTATAAACTTAAATGTTCCGAAGCCAAAATAACGATCTTTATTTTTTTCCTAAGATCGTTTTACTGCTCTTATAAACAAGAGGTCGCATACGGATGACAACGCTCGACTGTTCAAGTGTTTGATAGTGGGTAAAACTTCTAAGTGTTCCCTTGATAGTGAATTTTACATGTATATTCAAAGCTTCAAGTGAATGTTTCCAGTAATACTAGAGATATTACAAAATATAAAAGTTTTTGGCCGACGAAGACGCAGACGCTTACGACGACATGGTCATAGCAATATTTCGTGTTTTCTCCGACTACTGCGCACAAGAGGATTACAGAAACAAGCTTGAAGAGTACATAATGATCGACTTATTTGAAATTTCACTCGTTGTGTTTTAATGAAATTATATATTATTTAGGTTTTATGACGTTTATGTGTAACTGAAAATGCGATTTTTGTAATGGATAGCTAATAACTACCTTGTTAATGTTTCAATACACATAATTGTTCACGGCATTGTGATTCATTGTGATTCTCGATACATTCTATAAACGCGCGCACATAAGCCATTTTAACAGGTATCATTCTTACTTTATATTTTTTTTTGAAAGGGGGCATTTTTTCCATGAGAGTAAAGATTATGAAATACATTATGAAATGTACTTAATTTTAAATATCGGCTTATACGTTAACTGTTGCTGGTCACATATTTAACATTGGAATAAAGAAAACCGTCGTCATCATATTCATATGTAGCCGATTCAATCCCTATATGTACGTATAAAGGTTGTTTTGGTATTTCTGTCTCCGAGAAACAACCCAAACAAACAGCCCCGCCCCTTTATAACTTTCTATCTTATTCAATGTTTTAAATTAAAAGTAAAGTGTATCAAGGAAGATTGAAAAAATCAGATTTCAGTAGTCATTGTGCGTGATGGCATAGAGGTGACATTTGCATTTTTTTCATTTATCTCATTCCATCGATTTATGCAATACATAAAGACCAAGTCTGATTAGCTGTGTATCTCGTTTTCTCGAGAGCAATTTGCTTTTCTTTCTTTTTAAAATTTTAAGTAATCGTTTTTAACAACAGTTAGAACACGTTTTTTTGGAAAGAAGAAAAGAAAACGAATTGCTATCTCGTGTGAACGAGTTACTCAGCCAATCAAAGTCGGTCTGTGTATCTAGTTCCCACGAGATAGCAACTCGTTTTCTCTTTTCTACTATTTAAGAAAGGAAACCACACAATTTGATTTCTAGTGTGTTCGTGTTTAATAAAATAAAACGATTACGTTTTATCGATTAAGAAAACAGAAAACGAACTTTTTTTCCAGGGAACGAGATAGACAAAAAAAAAAAAAAAAAGATCACAAACGTCACCTTTATGCCACTGTTATTGTGGATTAAACATATTTTATCTATGTATTTAACGTTATTTCTAATAATAATAATAACAGCTCTATTTCATGAAGGTAGAACATTAAGACATTTCAACTTAGAAAACCTGGATAGTATTTTTTACAATGTTGTCTTCGCTATTATGAAAATGATTACTGTAAATGAAGAAATGATACAAACATGCGTATTGATTAACAACAACAACAACAACAAAAATAATGGGAAAATACTCAATATGATAGTAAATCTACGGACAGATACATCTTTAGGTTGATTACTTAGGTATCTTCTGGTGAGACTTTAGAATCGTTTCAATAGCAAATATTGTTTAAACTGACCTTTAAAACTAGATAAAGATGTTGCATCTCTAACCGAAAAAGGAATTTCGTTCCACTCACTCATGCTGTAGTATGATCAAAGTGCTGTCAGCACTGTGATCGCTCGCAACTGAATAATTGAGGAATGCTGTTGTTGTCGTGACTTTTAGTGTTGTATATTTCTGTGAAAAAAAAAAAATAGATACGTTGTTATGTAGGCTAGCACAATGCGAGTCGGCCCTAGAAATAATTCCCTAAAGCAATATGCATTTGATGGAATAAGATTGCTTTATCAGAACTTTTCAAATCAATATTGTACCAAACAATAGTTAATCCATCGTTGTCAGTTCCTAAAGTATCCTTTTTGAAGACAATTTTATTGAGCAAAGTGGTTAGTAAAATGCTATGGCACCAAGTGTATCAATATAAGGTTTTATGCCCGTAATAATGGACCTTAATCTATGCCCACAGAATCCCGTTTTTTACGCACCTCTTAGAAGAGCTTTGAAAGACATTGTGGAAAATGAAGAAACTGCTTGTATCAAGTAATTTTTTTCATTATCCACAATGCTTTCAACCCCAAGAGACAAGTATATTTATATAGATATATGATGCCTATAATAATGGACCTTGATCTTTGCCCACAAAATCCCGCTTTTTTACGCTCATTTTGAAAAAAAGCTTTGAAAAACATTGTGGAAAATGAAAAAATTGGTTGTATCAAGCAGTTTCTTCATTATCCCGGTGCTTTCAAACCTAATAGACAAATATATTCCATCAACTTGAAATTGTTGTCTGCAACATCTTTCAATTCGGACTGGTCTAGAAACTTGTTGTAGTGGGAATGGGTTAATCTTGTAATCCGCAGGTGCACTTGTGGAAAGTAGAAGGTATCAATAGCTATTGGCTTTCCCTTCTGTAAAGTGAAACAGACAGGCCTTTCTCAGTCTTAAATACCCACACCTAAAATTGTTGATTGATAAATACGAACGTTATCGATTCTTTCTCGTTATAGTAAAAGATAATTTATCTATTGTGCTTAAATTGTACTGCAGTTTAAAAACCGTAGTTACAAGATTATTGGTAGCTCTGGGCCGAAATTTTGATTTTACCTTTTCAATTTAGCTAGATCTAATGGTTAACTGATTTTTATTGTACATACATTGCATTTGTGAGAAGAAAAAAAAGGAAGAGAGAGAGAGAGAGAGAGAGAAAAAAAGAGAGAAATGGACAGCGAGGGAGGGAGAGAGGGAGAGAGAGAGAGAGACAGGCAGACAGACAGACACAGAGAGAGATAGAGAGAGAGGGGGTGTTATGATAAATTTGTTGAATTCCCTTTTTTTCCACTATAATTCAAGCCGCAATAATTTTAAGCAAATAGAAGTCGTTAAATTCTGCTTGAATTTCCTTTGACAAACCAGAAGAGGATCCCCTAGCTCTAATTTACCACAAGCATGATGCACCGATTTGTTACATAATATGTTCGAAGGTCACGAACAGTTTCTGTGAGTTACGCGTAATAAAGTGGATCATCCAATCAAAGAGTCTTTATACATGTATTTAGCTTATAACGGGTTTTCCAAACTCTGGACCTTCATTTTTCTTCTACTCTACGTTGGAAATTCCTTAACCTGTAATTCTACTTATTCAACGTAACTTTAAAGGAATGTAGTGCATTATGGCATGCTCGGGAAAAGATATTCCAGACTCAAAATTTAAAGAAATTCAGATGCTCCTTTACTGACAGCTATTAGAACTGCTTAATAACAAGAATGTTCAGTATTGTATGCGACCAGTTGAGTTAAAGGATCATCTTGGAAATAGGGTCACCAACTGAATTTCGAAAACGCTGACACTAATGGCTCCCAAAAGGTCGCGATTAAAAATGTGTTTTTCTTGTACAATGCATCAAACTTGGAGTTGGTTATGTCATGATGAGTAATTGATCGTAAATGGTAGTTAGTGTTATTACTAAAGGAAATGACGTGTGTCATATACCCTGGCAAAAGGTTATTTCTACATTTATATATTTAAAGACCTGCGTGATAATTACATCGGTTATTAAGTTAACCAACTAAGTGTAGAAAAAAGATCAATCGAACTTGTTCTTGCTGAAAGGCCTAGTATAACACGGGCTGCCCTTTTCTGGAGCACACACAATTTAGAGATCCCACATTTAGCACTTTTCCACCAAACGGTACAGCAAAAATAAAAAAAAAAAAAAAAAAAAAAAATAGGTAGTATGTAAGAATTGTAAAATAACTGTTTCATTTCAAACGACATATAAACCGAAATTCTTTTTAGAAGAGATATTTTACTATTTATTTTAGCAACAATTTTGTCAATATGCATATTCTATGACAGGCGTTTGTCAACGTGAACATCTAAAATTTTATTGGACTCAACGGTTTCAATACGAACGTCATTTATCTTTAAATCTTATTTTAACCCTTTTAGTCTATGTTTGGGTTCAATAAGTATACACCTTGTTTTATTCGCATTTACATTAGAACTGAATTTAGGCTATGTAGTAGGTTGGCTTGTATTTCGTCATTGATGATGCCAGGTGTATATGGTTACAGGGAACTAATACAGTTTCCCACCATCTGTCACATTTTGTATAGGGAAAGTTCGGGCATGTAAACAAAGATCAAGGCGACATCTGATTGGTCCATAAAATATAAAGACGAAATCTAACGATTTGACCCGATCAATTGATACTCTTTTAATAACTTAGGAGCAGAAAGGATAACATTTTAATGCATTTCGGCCCTTGAGGGGCGGTTTCTATACCCTAGGGTAGTTTTCGAAAAATGAAGTAAAACTAGCTGCGCGAAGAGGGTTATCTTAAAAATGACGTCATAACTCATTAATAAAAGGGATCATGCCATATCACAATTCAGTCATTTTGACGGATGAATGATTGTTCTTGAATTTGATATATGGTTTGACTCCCTTGCAATTTTTGGGGATGAGCTATTTGCTATTTTCTTATAATGGTCGCCTATGGAAAACGGAATAGTTCCCTGTAACCATGTAGTGTCGAATCGGTCTAAACTGGACGCTTTAACATGCAAACTCATGTCATTTATGTAGATTGAAATAAATTTATAATGCACTAGGTGAGTTCTTATTTGATAAATTTTGACAATATATCTTACTTAGTCATAATGGTAACCATTTCGAAACGAAAGCCATTTTTGTCTCTGTATAAGCTCACTTCTAAAAATTCAGATTGACAAATGCAGACTGTTCTAAGACTTTATCATCTCGGATATTCCTTTCTTATCAGGGCTGTTTACTTTTTCTCAAGGCCGGATAAAAATCCATTTTGTCTTATTTTTTTAGAAAGGATTCGATAGATTTTCCAGGAAAATTGAATCAGTTTATACCCAAAGGACATTTACTATGTTTTGTGTATTTTATCGGTCAATTAATCTCGGCAGAGTTCGTTATTTACGGCCTGTATTTTACAATATCGCAGTCCCGATAGGTTTATCATAGAGACTCTTACAGCATCGACTCCTGTCATTGAGTTTGAATTTATAAGTTTTGACCTACAATATTCTTGAAACTTCAAAATGAAGGCAAATAAACCTATCGCTGAACAACCAGGCGTTTTGATTCACCGCGAATTTCCCATCTAAAAAGAACAAATTGCCGATGTTTTTTCTAGAACTTCGTAGCTACAACTTGATTTTAGCTGTAGTTACGAGGTTCAGAATTACACCTATAAAATGCTGAATCTTTCTTTTTTCATACAGTGCTTTCCTTTGATACAATTTAAAACATTTTGACCATATTTGTACGCCGTTTGTAATATCTTCCATTCTGGACAAGGTTGATTTTTAAACCCCTGATAATAGAGGATGATTTTATTTGTATTTGAAAATTTTATAAATAATTGCATTAATAAGCACGGAAAACCAACAAGGATTAATGTCACATTGTAGAAAATTGTCACTCGGCGATATTTGTGTTTAAAACCTCATTCACCATTCCCAAATAAAAGCAATTTCACACGTTGTAGATCACAAATACGTATTTTTTTCTATCCTTGATGAGTGCAAGTAAACTAAATCCCGTGAGATTAATAACTTGATAAGATTTTCTTTGTAGGTCATAATGTTATTTTTTTTATAAACTATGAGAAATTTGATCTCACTTGGGTAGCAGCCAACTTCAGAAAATAATGCTTCTTTACTACAGAATCTCAAACTCGAGGAGTTGATTACTTTCAATTTTGTTCTGACTGATTTTCGACTTAACCCATTCATACACAATCCCGCTCGTTTACGACCTTCAAGAAAAAAACTTTGGAAAGTGGATAATGAAATAAATGCTTGTAAATACCAATTTCTTCAAAGTTTACACACTGTTTTCCAACTCAAAAGACAAAGATCTTTAAAACTTCATCAAATTGAAATTGTCGTCTGCAACTTCTTTGAATTTGGACCAGTCAAAAAATTCTCCCATAGGAATGTTGTAAATGCTATGTAAAAGGAGGACAGAAAGAAAATGAGTGAGCATCTCTTTATGTAATTTCTGGGAAAAAATGAATTGTTTCAATCTTCTCCAAGTATTTGAATTAACTTATTAACACACAATCACGTATTGTAGCCGCAAAGAAACTAAGGTTAAAGTAAACTCCGCGAGGGAAGGAGAAATTGCATATCTCCTTTACTCACGCTTGCGCCTATCTTTTAATGTGAGAAAAGGTTGGATTGTCGTCTGCAACTTCTCTCAAATTAGACCAGCCTAAAATTCGGTCGACTGATATTGGGTTTAATCATCTTTATCTTTTTACGATGTCTTTTTTCGATCATTTTTGTTAAGCAATTCCCTTTTCATTTATAAAAAAAATCATTATTTTTTATTGAATCCTTGGCGCAACAGTTCAAACAATAAGACATGTTCATCATGTAAAGGCTCAGATCATCCTTTACGTCCAAACAGTCTGATCATAGTCTTCGCTACGCATGGAATGAATTGATACAAGTCTTTAGACGATTGGTGAATATCTATATAGGCTGTTTCAGGCCGCTCAATATCTGTGCTTATTGTGAAATTACTGCTACTTGTTTTATTCTTTGATCCACTTATTTCGTTAATTTATTCTTGTATACTCTGTAATTAAAAATAAAAAAGTCAAGCTGCCTTTTTTCACTTCCGATTGAACTATCAACCCTTCCCTGTTCGCAAATTTTAGACCCGTCTAAATTTAAAGGTTTTGCAGCAAGAATTAAGTTTGCATTTTATTTGAAAAAACAACAACAACAACAACAAAAAAAAAAAAAATAAAAATCAGCAGGAAAAAATGTTATAAGCAATTTCTTCCTTTCTAACTTATTTTCTCAACCTTAAATTCACAAGGACACAAAACCCAGGGGTTAGACAGGAAAGGTTTGATTGAATAGGGGTTAACACCACTTTAAAATCCGTTCAGATTGACCAATCGCGGCTGTCAGTCAAAGACAACCGACCAATTAAATCTTTTATTCAGCCCGGACATGGGCTTTCAACTCAAACATTGGTCGCCAAAATTGTGAATCTTTTGTGTTAATTTGGCGACTTAAACGTCGTAAGTACAGCTTATTCAAGCTGTAATTGCGACGTTTAGGTCACTGACCAACCATTTTACTATTTTGTTACAAGCTACTTACCGAAAATAGGCGGGGCCTAGAGAGTCAGTGATTGGGGCCAGCGATTAGTCAACTACAGTTAAACCAAACTATAGCTTCCTGTCATTTATACCCAAGTATATTTTCAACACCCACTTATAGCCACCACATACTAATACCAATTAGTTAATCTACTTATCATTCACCAGCAGGTTAGAAATAAATGGCGCACGGTGCAATGACGTCTGTCAAATATAGAAAAAAAATGAAAGCACCGAGTTCGAACCTGCGATCCAAAGATTGATAGTACAGCACGCTACCGACGGATAATTTTAAAAGCCAATGCCATAGTTCCCTCCCTAATCAATATGAATGAAAAGTCTGAAGCAGAGGGTTAACGGAAATTTGAAATACAAATGAAATGATTTGAATCCTTTTCTTAAAAGAAATTGGAAACTTTTCGCTATTTGCAGAATTTCTTAACCTATAAAGATCATTATAACATTCTATGTACATTTTCTTGAAATACTCCATCTAAAATACTTCTGATGGATTCGATATCCATTATAAAAGATTTTCAAGGAAGTCTATTTTCACGTGATGGGTCACGAAAATTTTGCCAGGTTCAGTAAGCATTTAATAGTTACTTCATTGGACCCATGTGAATTATCCAGCATCACCTTTCATGTTCTCAGACCAAGAAACATTTTTCATTAAGACACCATAAAAACCTTTTCCTATGCAAGGGTACTCATGGGGCTTTCATAGTTTTGGTACGTCAGTGTAATTTTTCGCATGCTCGACTCTCGGGACTAAATTATCTGTTCTCTGGTTTGGTCTATTCAGCAATCTTAATATCATCGGCGCGCGAGCAAAATGACTTAACTACAGCTTTATTAAAGCTGCAGTTACGACATTTTGCTCGCGCACCAACGATATATACGTTAGGATGAAACTTAGGATGATTCTGAAAGGAAAATTAGATGCTACATACAGAACGACCTCGGAATTGACGGAAATAGTATAAATATTGAAAGAGCTCATAGACTCCATAGTAAACAGCAACCCAGACCAATAATTGTGAAGTTCAGCTTCTTTAAAGAGAGAGATCGCGTTCTTAAGAAATATAAAGAAATATCTAAATCATTAGATAAAGATTGTGGATCAAATTCGGATAGCAGAAATCACATAAGAGTAGGAGAAGATTTTCCCGAAAGGGTGCGTAAAGAGCGTACTCTTTTATATCCATTCTTAAGAGATGCGATCGTTGATGGTAAAAAAGCGCACTTTAAGTTTGACAAGCTAGTGATTGATGGTAAAACTTTCACGTATAATGATCTTCAGGTACAGACTCAACCTAATGGAACATCTGAATAGGGATCTGGCCAAAGCTCTGATGCAAATATCACACACAGTGTAACGAATGATATTGAACTAAAACTGTGTAGTTGGAACATTGAAGGTCTTATCAAATATGAAAGCGATATTAAATTTCGCACCTTTTGCTATGCATTTGATATTATTAGTTTTTGTGAGACCTGGGCAAGTGATGACGATGATTTTTCACTTTTAATACCAGGTTATACAAATTTTGACTTTAAAAGGAAGAAACATCCCAATGCTAGGCGTGCGTCAGGTGGTGTGTCAGTTTTCGTTAAAGATGAAGTATTGAAAAACTTTCATATCAAACGCATATACAGATCATTTACTGATTGTGTTATTCTTCTTATTGATTTATCATTTTCTAACATTGATTCGGAGCTTAAAAATGTTATTCTTTTTTTTACGTATGTCTCACCCGAATTTTCACCTTTGTATGCAAAAGATGAATCGGGAATAGAACTTCTTTCAAGTAGATTAGAAGAAATCTGTATAGATTACCCAGATGCAACTCTCTTCTTAGCTGGGGATATGAACGCTAGAACGAAAGATTTCAACGATTATATTCCTGATGATGATTTGTCACGCATTTTTAACGAAAATATTGAGTATCCTACAGACCATTTTAGTTTACCTAGAATGTCACAAGATACTGAATATAACCGTTACGGTCTATCTTTGTTAGAACTTTGCTGCATTTATAATGTTCATATTCTTAATGGGCGATTCCCCGGTGACTCTATAGGCGAATATACCTGTTTAGCCAATAACGGCAGAAGTATTGTTGACTACATGTTAGCATCATATGTACTTTTTGATTATATCGTTGATTTTTGTGTTTTAAATGAAGATGTTTCTGCTCATTTTCCTATAAGTTGTACCTTTAATTTTCCTCAGAAAAAGGCCGTCTTAAATCAACCAAACTATCAAACAACATTATCTATTTGGAAGAAATATAAATGGTTACCTGAGCATGCTGATATTTTTCTTAATCAGTTCAAATCATTGTTTCGAGAATTTTTTCAAAGGTTCAACTCAAATGGTGAAAATGCTATACTTTTTTTGAATGAATTTATCAATATCTTTAAATCTTCTGCGAGAATGATGTTGTGTCAATCTTATCAAGGTAATAGAAAGCAGTCTACCAATTCTAAATTTTGGGATGCGGATTGTGAAAATGCCAAACATTCTAAAGACATCGCTTTACGTCGATTTAGGTCGACTCGCAACGACAGGGATTTGGTACTTTATAAGGACGCCAGAAATAATTTCAAAGCTTTGTGTAGGCGCAAAAAGTGTTCATTTAAAGCGAGTAAAAGATCATTATTAATTGAAAGTCGTAAAGACCCTAAGTTATTTTGGTCTATTTTAAAATCATGTAATTACACGAAACAATCAATACCTATACCACCTTCTGAATTATATGAACATTTCTATTCTTTATTAAATATTGACAATTATAACCCTTTTCCAAGCGAGGATCTTTTAGAAGACTACATTGAAATCCATGACTGCAGTGAATTAAATTTGCCCATTACCGAATTTGAAATTATTCAAAGTATCAAAGGTTTGAAAACGAATAAATCGCCAGGTCCCGATGGATTGCCATCGGAATTTTACATTAAAACAATTGATACGTGTTTACCTTATTTAGTGAAACTTTTTAACGAGATATTCACAAGCTGTAATTTTCCAGTAGAATGGGGTAATAGCATCATAACGCCTCTTCATAAAAAAGGTAACAAATTTGATCCTGATAATTATCGTGGTGTATCATTGATAGATACCATTTGCAAAATATTCGTTTCGATTCTTAACTCAAGATTGACAAAATGGTGTGATCAATATGACATCATCGATGAAGCACAAGCAGGCTTTCGGCAAAACTACTCTACTTATGATAATATTTTTACTTTAATGTGTGTTGTATAAAAATATCTTTCAAAGAAACGAGGTAGATTTTATTGTATTTTTATAGACTATAAAAAGGCCTTCGATACCATACAACATGATAAGTTGTGGAACTCCTTGCAGCGTAAAGGAATAAACGGTAACTTTTTAAATACTATTAAGTCGATGTATGCCAAATTGAAGTCTTGTTTTAAAATCGGTGACCAGTTAACCCCATCATTCAATTGTACAATTGGTACCCGACAAGGCTGTATTGGTTCGCCAAAAATTTTCACATTATTTATAAATGATTTAATTCATTATTTAAAAAATGAAATAAGAGAATTAAATGTATTACTTTTTGCCGATGACGTTTCCAGTTTTTCCGATACTACTCTACAATTACAAAGGCAAATAAACCTCATTGGACAATTTAGTGAAAGCGTAGGTTTAGATATAAATTCTGAAAAAACAAAGATCATTGTCTTTAGAAATGGTGGAAATCTTAAAAGAACCGAAAAATGGAATCATAAAAACGAAGAAATCGAAATTGTTAAATTTTATAAATATCTTGGTGTCTGGTTTTCAAGCTCTCTTTCCTGGTCTAAAACTCAAGAAATGTTGTCTATGCAAGCCACGAAAGCAATTCACTCGATATTCAAATTACGTAGAGAATTTGGATTACTTGAAAGCAGAGATTTATTTACAATTTTTGATGCTACAATTAAGCCGATTTTGTGTCACGGTTCTCACATTTGGGGGTATCAGTATGTTAATCAAATAGAAAAAGTCCAAATTAGGTTCTGCAAAAGAATTTGTTGTTTATCTAAAACCACAAGTGACTTTTTTGCTTTGGGTGAATGCGGAAGATTGCCGCTGTGTACTACATATATTCCAAATTGTATTAAATATTGGGTACATTTAATCCGTATGGATAGTAAACGATATCCGAAACAGTGCTATTATATGCTGTATCAGTTAGATGAATCTGGGAGAAAAACGTGGGCTAGTTATATCAAACAGTTACTATTCACCTATGGATTTGGCTATGTTTGGATAACTCATAATATTGGAAATGAAAATGAATTCTTAAAGAGTTTTACGCAACGTATAATAGATTGCTACTCTCAAAAATGGTCCTTAAACGTTAGCGAATCATCAAAAGCTTTTCATTATAGAAATTTTAAAACTTTGCTTAATCCTGAATTGTATCTAAATACGGATTTAAATTACATTTTGAAAAAGACACTGTCATCTTTTAGATGTTCCTCTCACGACTTGATGATCGAGAGAGGAAGACATCTATCTATTGATAGAAGCTTGAGATATTGTACAATTTGTGCAAAAATAAATATATATGTTGTCGAAGATGAGTATCATTTCTTTTTTCAGTGTAAAAGCTATGAGTCTCTAAGAAAAAGATATTTTGAACAACGTTGGCTGACTAATAGAAACTATTGATAAATTTTATTCTATTTTAGAATGTGATAATAGAACTACGATACTTAAAGTAGCAAGGTACCTGTGTAGCGCATTTCAATTACGAAAAGAAATCCTCCAACAATTAACTTAGTTTGTGAAACTTTTTTTCAGTTATAAAATGTTTGGTAGGTATAAATATCAAATGAAAACTAAAAAGAAAAAATAGGTTAAAACTATGGAGTAATCAAAGATATGCTGATGTCATCACAAGCTTTTCATTTACATCTATATCTAAGCTTTTGTTTGTCATTCGAATGATCAATATCATGTTATTCTGAAATAACACGTCTTACTAGTTTACGTGTTTCTTATTAGAAACAAACCATTGTTATGTCACAGTAATAATTGTGTTGTCACTTTCCATTGTATTTTAAATTGTAATGTATGTTGTGTTATGGGCCGGTGGTCTAAATACGAAAATAAAATGTCTGTCTGTCTGTCTGTTAGTAATAGAATAAAGTTAAATATCTTTAGAAAAACTTTTACAGTTACGAGTTGTATTAAAAGAATTGTTCTCAAAATGTCGATTCGAGAGAAATACACTCAGTTTGATAAAAAATACACGTACATACAACTAATAAATCCAACCAAAATAAAGAAAATTAAAAAAAAAAAAAGATAATTCCACAGATTTACTCATTATGAGAAAAACTGCTTTTCGGCACATTGAAGACCAATGTCATTAAAAAACATAATAGGAAAACAACAACAACAACAACAAAAAAACCCCTAACAAACTCGAATACGGAACAGTTTTGTACCCTTGTACTCATGGAATTCCTAAATCAGCTCTCAAACAATACGCCAGGCGGTGGAACATATCCTTTTCGACATTTGTCTCTCACCAAAGGATAGATAATCGTTAACCTAAGTGAGACAGCGGCTGGAGGCTAGGAAAGGATGTAGTGGTAGTACTGGTGCGAGCCTATACCAGGAATCCAATGTTAGGCGCTCCAGCCTGTGCGATATGACTAAAAATTGTTAAAAGCGGCGTTAAGCCCCATTCAAACAAACAAACAATTCGGAATATTACGCTAAGAATACGCGAGGCAGATTAATTTATAAGTGTTATTAAGTTTTTAGATTAATACCTCAATGATAACAAACCAAAAAGCAAACATAGATATATAATTGAATTGATAGTTTCGTCTATCTAAAACGAGCGATCTGATTGGTCGAAAAATTTAATTCATACCTCCATGAACAAAATTTTGAGTACGCAGCCATTTTGAATGCTTCCGCACAAAATAGTTCACTACAAAAAGGTATCAAAATTTGTTAAGTTGTTGCATTTTTCGCTCGATGCTATTAAATTATAAGAAATGAAGAGAATATTTTTTGTTTTCATGGAGGTATGAACCGAAAAACCTAATCACACAATGTATGAATCCGCTTCGCGTATTCATACAGTGTGATTAGGTTTTTCGGTTCATACCTCCATGAAAACAAAAAATATTCTCTTCATCTCTTAAATATCTTCACTTCCTACAATATAATGCCATCTTGCAAAACAAAGCACATTTTTTTATTCGTTTTGATACAAAAGTATGGATTTACTACGTACAAAAAAGCTGCGTGCTCAAACTTTTATTCACGGAAGTATGAAAAAAATCAAACAATTAAAGCGCTTGAATTTTGAGAGACGAAACTAAATCTAAATGATTTCTGTATGAATCCAGAGCGATTTTCTTGGTTTAGTTAAAAGAAAGAGACATGAGACGTGATAACCTGTTTCAGTCTCATTATTGCACATTGTAATACAAAACACGTAATTGAAAGATTACAGATTTTCCTTTTACGACCCAGAAATAAATCTAGCTCCATTAATTATTCAGCAACCTGTCTTTTAGAAACACACACATTAGGGTCATAAAAATATGTCTGCGAGTCAATTTTTGTCTTGCTAAAACAGATAAATACATTTCTTGTAATATCCACTTTCGAAACCACACTTTTCCTTTTTCGGTTTGAGGAGTCCCTGTCAGTCTACGACATACATAATTCACAGAAAAATCTAGGCTTTATTTCAATTAAAGGATTTGCAGATGAAAATATTATTAATGTTATGGAATTTCACATGTTTTATACTTTCTTGGTAGAAAACATTGTCGATATCCTTCATTTTATTCAATGTTTTCTCAATTGTATTTCTTGGGGTCGGTGGAGGCGTCAGAAAGTGTCATTATATTGCAATGGGTTAAATTGAACAATTGATGCCAACACTTCAAAGTAGTTCTTGTTTATGAAGATATTAGTAGCAGGCTTTCGCAACATTTAGATAACCCGTTAATATTTATTAAAGGTTTGAGCAATCGACTTATTTTCTATGATGGATTTCCTAATGGAACATTCCACTTTTCCATAGTAGATATCCTTACGATATGATAACCATTCCGGCCGAATTTCATCAAGATTTTGCCAAAATTGTAACCTCCAGAGTGTAAAGTAAGACATTGTCGTGAAGATTCCCATTTCTTGTGTTGGCAAAGGATCAATTCCATTTTTGATAATATTCATCCGTGTATCCTGAAAAAAGTTTGACTTAGTTTCACTAAGATTTAATCAATTTATGGCCTCGGGAGTGATTACAGCGAAAATACCATTCAGATTCATTTTCCTGTGTTTTTGTAGGAACGATCTCATTTAGAGATAGAAATACTTCTTAGAATTTAACAAATATCTTTATTAAACTCCATTAAAGTTGAGGCAAATCGGTGGCCTCAGAATGAAAGCTGTGAAATACTTATAAAAGTCTCTGTTACTGTGTTTCCAATAGTAAAGTGTTCAATAAGTAGTTTGTATTCTTATAAAATGACAAACCTTCACCATTCTTACTTTGAAATAACAATTATAGCCGCCCCCTTTGTATGTATTTTCTAATCGAACAGCCCAATTTTCAGTCTAGAACTGACAATCATTCTGACGAGGTTTCACCAAGATTGGACCTTAATTTTGGCAAATTTATTGCATTCTGTAAAATTGTCATAAGGACCCAGATCTCTTGTTTTCAAAACGAGCGTTCCAATTTTCAAAAGGGCTCATTATTATGACCTGATAAACTTTCCGACTAAGTTTCGTCAAGACAGTGGCCTGCAGAGGGAATATTGTGAAATTATCATTTTAAACCCATTTTCTTGTGTTTTTCAAAGGAACGGTCCAAGTCTCCCTCATTGGCCACCCTTTTTACATAAACAAATCCGATTAAATGTCTTGAGGATTGAGTAAAGTTTTAGCCCCAAGAGTGCTAGCAGTGGAAATAGTTGAAATATTTATAAGGCCCTCTTTCTTGTGTTTCTAAATAGAACCACTGAGTTTAAAATAGGCTTCATACTTTTAACAAAGAAAATAAAATAATTTGAGCCTATGCGTGACATTTCGAACCATTTCGCATGTGCGTGATTCGCACACATTGAGCACCCTGGACAGCCATTCGGGGCATTAAGAATATTCGCTGATTTTTTAAAGAAGCTTTGAGTCAGTATCTATCTACAGAGTGCAGAGTGAAGACTCTGATCAGACTGTGCGGATGCACAGGCTAATACGAGTCTTTCCTTGGCGCACATGTGTAATGGTTGGAAATGTCACACAGGCGCTCATTTAAAATACTGTGGCATCTAGACTATAAACATGTTAAGTGTTGTCGTCGCACAACGCACTAAGAATGAAGAACAAAAGGCATTCGAGGATCACAAACGCTCATTATGAGCATTACATTTTTTTTATTCTGGCATTATCTGCCCTTTAATTGAAAAATCTCTATATTTCATGTGTTCGCAATTCCCCCTACAGTATCAAAGGGAACGAACTAAAACTTGCTACATTTGAGCATTACATTTTTTATTCTGGCATTATCTGCCCTTTAATTGAAAAATCTCTATATTTCATGTGATCGCAATTCCCCCTACAGTATCAAAGGGAACGAACTAAAACTTGCTACAATGTATCTCTATGATGTCTAGTTGTGCATAAGACCCTTGGAATTTAAACTACTCAAGTCATTCCAAAATTATCTTGAATTATCTGCCCTGGAATTGAAAAAAAGGACTATATTTTATGTGCGCACAACTCCTCCTACAATTGCAATGGGAACGAAATGAAACTTGCTATAATGCATTTCTCTGAAGCCTAGTTGTGCATAAGACCTTTGAAATTCGAATCACTCAAGTCGTCCTTGAATTGTCTGCCTTTGAATTGAAATAAATCACCATATTTTGTGTGTGTCCGAAGTCCCCTACGGTTTCAATATAAAGAAGTTGTAACTTAGCATAATGACTCTGCATATTCTCTAGTGGCTCATTAAACCTATGAAATTATGTATAATAACTCCAGTTCTTCATCAATTATCTGCCCTTGAATTGAAAAAATGCCCAATTTCTCGTGTAAGCAACTCTGCAAATGGTTATACATTGTGTCTAGTGTTGATTGAAAATGATTGGGGTTTACTACAATGATTTTCTATGATGTGTACTTGTGTTTGAGATCTTTAACATTTTGTCTTTCCAGTGATTAATGTCTACCCTTTGTTTAGGTAATAATATTATTGTGTTTTTAGTGTGCAATGTGTCTCACTAGGTTGAAACTTTTCACCAGATTTTCCACTTCTAAGACCAGCCACAATTGTAATCGTTGGGATACTGCCATTTTGTTGATATCAAGTTCAATCTTATCAGTCAATAATTGCAATACTTCAAAATAGAGTATTTTCATTGGCCCAAATCGTATCACGTGATCAAATCAATTGCGCTTTATACCTCGATAAAAGGCAGAACTATTTTCGACAAAAATAGAAACAAACAAGGTCAGGGATTTCCGATATTGGGAATTCACTTCCGAGAAATACCAAACTTGTTTTGTTTCTATCTATAGTCATCACCTTTTGAATTTCGATTTCCTCGAATTCCTTTATACTTCCATGGATTTTCAATAAATAGATAAATAAATAGTGTCCTTATAACAATTAAAATGTTCGTTTTAAACATGAAGATTTCGAAAAACTCACCTTTATTAGCCGTAGATCCGAGATGTCGAATCGGCTTCGCGACATCAGCATGCATCGTGTCAATGTGGTAGGTTTATATTTCTTGTCTATTACAAAGCATCTATTCATAATTCTAACTGTTATCGACCCAGATATCATAATTTACAGAGTTTAAAGTTAGTATTTCCTCATAATAATTCCAAATAAATCCAACGAATGTTTGAATTTCCATTTCAAAAACCCCAAGCGACGAAATAAAATGTCCGCCGTTACAAGGACTCGAGCGATAAACTGTGTCAATGTATCCATACGCCTGTCAAAGAAAAGTAACTCCGCCCACAGTTCGTTTATTTGTTTTTATTTTCATCTCTCTATCCGTTTCGGATTTGAAAATAGACGTATTGCAATTATATGGGCGGAGTGTATTTTTCACTGCGTTTATTGGAGTATAAAGTGCAATTGCCTCAGCACATGGCTTAAACAAAACGCCCTACGGGCGTTATTTGCCATGTGCTAAGGCAATTGCACTTTATACTCCAATAAACACAGTGAAAAATACACTCATCCCTATAATGTTAGTTTCAAAGGTCATTTTTATCATAAAAACATAAAGTAAAATAAATTCCGCTGACAAGCCCTTTCAGGCGGGCGTATATGCGCCGCTACGCGAAGCTCTTGTTCTAGATTCTGTGCCTTCATAGAACAGTTTTTACTAGAACAGTCTGTTGTTGTAATGCATATACTCCGGTATGGTACTTGGTGCTAATTCATTCCTTTCCTGTTTTGCAAAATATTAGACTTGTACAAATTTAAAGTTTTTGTAGACGAAAATTTAAAGTAGATTTGATATGAAGAGTAACCATTCAGTAGGGTAGAACATATTGTAGAAAATGAAGAAATTACTTGTGACAATCAATTTCTTCTTTTTCTAAAATGTTTTCTCAATTATAAAACACAGGATCATAAAAAACAGGGTTTAACAGGAAAGGGTTAAACAAAAGTTGTAGTTGTGAGTCTGTACCCTTGCAGATGTATATAGTCCGTGTTATTCTAAAACCTTGATTCAAACTGTAGTTACGAGGTTTAGAATAACACCGACTATATGTAACTCGTCATGTCAGTTCAAAGGTGGCAATAGAAATATGTTTTAATACAAAACACTGTATCAGCTGGACTACCCGATGCATCCGGCTTTGTACAGTCTTTGTATAAATATTTACATCATTTGTTTGTTCTTTAATTGTTGAATTCAAAATTATTCATATAAAATGGTGAAAAGCAGTCAGTTTGTTAACTTATTCTGAAGTTTTTCCAATCAAATCCTACCAATCATTTCAACTCATTTTTTTGCCATTTCTAATCTCTGGTTTTCATGAAACATGGATTATATGGGAAATGTCCTCTTTTCCTTCACTGTTTTTCAACAAATATCTGCATCCATCCGTTTGCAATACCCAAATTTACCACATGATACATGTAATTTTGTATTTCAAAAATTAGTACAGATTTGGAAAGGAGGGAGACCTTTGGAATTGGAACCGACTAGTCTTGTAGACCAACAACGAAAACAAGATAAATCGATCTTGTTCGAACGACCACCTCTATTAAGAGACCACTTTTATCGAGCGACCACAACCGAAATCCCCTTTTCAAATCAAAAGGTCTCATATGGAAATGGTTGTATGTCAAAATATATCATACCTAAATCCAATGTTGTTGGAACTCATTAGAATCGTCTCAGTGAGACGATTCTAATGAGTTCTTACAACATAGGATTAAGTAAGACTTCGGCTATATTTACATATTCAACCGAATTAATCCTTCATATAGTTTACAAAAAAGTGCTTAAAGCGATCATTCTCTTATGGGACCACTTTTGTGGTTGTCCAATGTGTGGTCGCTTATTACAAGATTTACTGTAGTGTCGAACCATGGTACCGTCAGGGACAGAATACGCATACAGTTGAAGATCTAGCGGAATGAGATATAGTAATTGGATTGATTGATTGAATGGGTTTAACGCCTTTTTAACAGCATTTCAGTGATAACGCGGCGGCTGGAGCACCTAACAAAGGATTCCTGATATTTCCCACACCATTACTACCACTAGATCATTTCCTAGCCTCCAGCTGCTATCCCACTTAGGTTTACGATTATCCACCCATTGGTGAGGGACAAATGTCGGAAAGAATATGTGCCGCCACCGGGGATCGAATGAGACGTCGAGTAGAAATGATAAACATTGTATGCAGAGCTGTCATACATGGTCGTTAGATTTAAGATTAATATTTGCTTCGTGTTAGTCAGCACAGTTATGTTAGGTTAGGTTAAAATCACAGTTCCCAAGTCTCTACTCTTGGAAGCACTCTTTATACATTTGCCTCACAAAATATTTCGGATGTTTAAATGCTCATAGCTGCATTCGGAAAAAGAAAATTGTCTGATTTTAAGTATCTTGCTTTATAATCCAACGTGAAACCAGTCTCAATAGTTCGAGGATGTCTCGGCTTTTATTCTATGACTGAATAAAATACGCCTAAAGAAATCAATAAACATTGAATAGCCTTTGATAAAAGATTACCACAACTTAAAGTTGAGGTCTGTGAAAACTACTGAAGACATGGGAAGTATCGATAAAGAAAGAAGTGTAGATTGTCCTTGTTTTTTTTAACCAATATTGTAACAAAAGTAGAAATTGCTTGTAACAACTAATTTCTTTCTTTTTTTTTACAATATTTCCTATCCTATCGAATAGTTATTCTTCGAATTCAATTCACTTTACATTTTCGTCTGCAAAACTTTTGAATTTGGATTGATTTGAAATTTTGCAAAACAGGGAAGGGGTAAATAAATACGAATCTCCAACATAATAATTTGACGGCTAACGACTGTCGATCAAAGAATCTGAATCGACCGATCAAATCATTTATATAGACCGGAAGTGAACTTTGAACTCAAACATTAGCCGACATATATGTGTAGTATTTTTGTTGGTTTGGCGACGCAACCGACGCCAACCAATTTATTTTCTTGTTACATTTTACTGGCCATACATTTTTAGCTAGCAAAGCGTCAGCTTTGATAGCTTAAGTTAACAGACAAAATTTTGAAGTCGTCTCAAAGTTCAACGAGTGCAAACTGTCATTGGAGGCTTAACAACCTAATCCGTGAAATGCCTACGCCATAAAAAGTAGTTCTTATGTATTTCAATCATCTACTAGGTATTTTTAGCTCACTTGTGCACATCGTGTCCACAATGACTCTGATCAGAGTATTCTAAAGGTTGTAGACGACAATTTCAAATTGTTGTAAATTCTAAAATATTTATATCTCTAGGTAGAAAACAATGTGGTAAATGAAGAAATTGCTCGCAACAAGCAATTTCTTCATTTTCCACATTGTTTTCCACAACTATTCTTTACCATGATAATGTCCGACAAAGTAGATTACTGAATAAACAATGCTTTGCTAACTTAGAGTACTTTCAGTACTTTGATTCAAAATAGAGTTGTCAGAAGCGAAAGGAACTTCCAGTTAGAGCTAAATGTGTGGGGCTAAAGATGCGTCTTTTTTCCTGAGATGTTTGAATGACTAGACCAGAGATGTGTGAACGCGATGCATAGCCATGAAGAAATAAACGTCAAACAAGGTTCCGGTAATATATCATCGACCATCATTATGAGAACAGCTAATCATTTACGGTCATATTTAAAATTCTCCTTGACAGGCCGGTATGGATATTTTGACCTTTACTGAGATATTCGGTTTTGCATGGAGATTATGTCATGAAATTTTGACCCACTTCGAGGAATTTCAATCGAACCTTTTATTGGGCATCCTCTTTTGAATCGGGTTATAGAAGGTTCGAATCCCGGAAGAAGCCGGTTCACTGGGATGGAACTGACGTGGCCAACTTTCTTCATTATACACACTGTTTTCATTCCAAGAGTACAAGGAATTTCATCAACTATAAAATATCGACATTGAACGACATTCAACTTGGACAAGTCTAAGATTTTGTCGTCTGGTAATTGGTCAATAGATACACAGGAGTCACTACAATATCACCTGCCAGTAGCAGTTTATCAGACGTTTCATCTTTTGTTATTTTATTAATTCATCATGGTTGAACAAGATTTGGACTTGGAAAGTTCGAAGTTCAAATCTAGTTCAGGTTGATTAGCTAATATCTATATAAAGAATGACATACTATAGGCATGGTGTCGTATCACAATTTAAATCCAATTAGAAATTATTACGGATATCTTCGTCCTATGCATTTGACGGATCGCTGTCCCCGCCCACTGACTCCGATAGCAACGCCCTCTGACTCCAACACAAAGTTCCGCTTCGATATTGAACGGTGTTATTTTGCAAAATAGTAGCAAAAACATTGTAAAAATAAGTAAGATGATTAGTTGGCGACATAAACGACGTAAATACAGCTTGAATAAGCTGTAGTTACGACAAATGAGTCGACAAAAAAAAATGCTTCATAAAATGTCGGGCAATGTCTATGTTCAGAGATCACTTCTAATCTAAATGAATCATTTGATTGGGCGATTGATTCTATGATTGACAGTCGTGTTTGGACAAAAATAAAGGTCACATGAGCATAACGTGCTCATGGTAAGCTTTTGTCACGCTTGAGTGTCTATCATCAGTCTCCAATAATTCAGTGTAACCACACTACATGCAGGTCAGAATTTTGGCTCAATCTTTTTTTTTAAAACTTGCTTGCTAAAAATTATTTTATAGTCACAAGGAAAAAACTCATATTGAATATTGTGAATTTTTCACCAATTTCAAATAAAGAGGGGCCTTATTGACGATTTCATTTTTTGCTAAGCTTTCTCAGCCTTGCTGTAAATGCTTGTATTGTAATCGAAGAAGGTCTCCATTGAATACGGTAACATATTATATCACATATAAAATAAAAGGGGCCTTAGTGGCAATTTTAGTTTTCTGCTCATCCAATCACAACCTTTTGCCTCTTTTTCTATTTAACTTTGTGGAAATATCTGCATTGTTATCAAATTTGAGTTGATTAATTGGTTTCAGAAAGAAATTTAGGTAAGCGATCTAGGACTATCTTATCACTTTTGTAGATGAAAAACCCGGGGGTCCTGTCTTGTATATTAAGCCTCAATTGCCAGATTATCTATCTGAGAATGAAATAAGACCTATAGATTCTGAGAGATATATAGCGAGGTCGCCATTTCTTTCCCAAACCATGCACGCAATGTAGCTGGATTTAACTTCATTTTCGATCGCACTAAAATAAATTAGGAGCAATTTTCATATTCTCATATTTTCATAAGCTTTGTAATCATATTTTCCCTAATATATTTCATATATTTCCTAAGCACCAATAATATCTTGCTATAGAAAATAATTAGGGATGGTAACGAGTACCAATTTTACTAATCGAGTACTCGGTCACCCTTCCGATCGAGTACTCGAATACTCGAATAGAAACGTCGTCTTTTTGTTATAGTCTCTGTGTTTTCAAACATATTCGTATGCGATTTATGCAGCATATCTTCGGTTAAAATGTATTTTTAAAAAACATTTCATCAGTACTTTATTTGAGAAAAACGGACAATTGATAGATATGTGATGAGTTTTACAGAACGTGTCGAAATCTTTCCTTTAAACCTCATTAAACTCATAAAAAAAAAGTTGTTGTTGACCTACCAAATGCGTCCGTAATATTTACACATGTTGTGAGATATACACAAAACCTGCATATAGAGATTGGCTGATGGGCATTTAATGACGTATATCCAACGTCGAATCTGATTGGCTGGTCGATTGTTTGTAAACAATATGGCTGAAGCGGGACGCGGAGTTCCTTACATATTTTACATGAAAAGGATAACATTCCAAGGTTTTTCTCGCACACAATTTCGATTGTTCAGGTGGAAAATTTTTTGTCATTAAAACTTAATAAATTAAAATTGAAAAAAAAAAATAGGATTTTTATCGTACTGGATGGAAATCACGCGAAATTTTTCAACAAAATGAGCTGCGCATGCGTAAGCCTCGTTTTCGAATTTAGTGTGGAAAAAAAAAAAAAAAAAAAACCTTACGGGCCAGGCTTTCCGTGTTTGTACCGAAAATCGGTGCATACCTGTCGGCTTTATTAAAGTCGACAGTGGTACCAGTCTAAGTAATGAGCGGCGAATGTGCGAAAATTTATGACATTGTTCGACAGCGAGAACAATAGCTGCTGGCACTTGATTGACAATATCGAGAGATTAGATAATCGGCAGACGACCAGGTGTTACATACTCTACCCTTTGCACTGTACAGTGTTGGAAAAGAGCGATCGATATTTTGAGAAAGTATAAAAACTTGAGTGTGGAAACAAATTTTCATTTTTTTGGCTGTTATTTTATTTTTGCCGATTACTCGATTAGTGATATTGGTAATCGATACTCGGACGTTCGATCGAGTACTCGATTAATCGAGTACTCGTTCCCATCCCTAGAAATAATAGATACAGCGTGAATGAAGCTGTAGTTACGACGCTTAGGTAGTCGACCAACCATTTTACTTTTTAGTTACATGCAAGTAACCATACATTTTGCAAAATAACGCCATTTAATATCTAAATGGAACTTCCTGATGTAGTCGGTGGGCAGGGCCCTTTTGTGGGGCAGTTTTTGCATGTCACATTATGCATGCTCGAATCGAGTATTGAATCGGTTTGCAATTGAAAAATATGTTTTCTACGCTGTTTCCCATTTCTATACGCTGCCGAAGTTGGACATGTCTTTATATCATCCTATTTGCCTGTCCGTCCGCCCGTCTGTAAATTTCTTATTAACACATTTTTTCGCACAGTTACTGACGGTTGAATTCGACTTTTATATAATGTTGTCGTCGGTTTTCCATTAAATGACATGACTTTGAAAAATGGGTCTTCGTGTAAAAACTGTTATTAATAGACCTCTTTTAAACTCTAACCCTTTCCCGTTTTACAAAATTTTAGACCTCTACATTATTTGCAGACAACATTTTAAGTGGATTTAATTTGAAAAAATAACCATTCAATAGGGCAGAAAATGTTGTGGAAAAAGAAGAAATTGCTTTGTCTGCAACTTTTTCTCAATTATAAAATCATAGGGGAGCAAAATCCAGGGATTGATTAGTAAAGGATTAAAGAACAATCCTCATTATATTCCCATTCTAAAGTTGTCCTGCTTTATTTTCTATATTATCCCATTCCCACCCAATGACACTTTTAGACGCCCCCCCCCCAAGAAAAAAATGACTTATTTTTCTTACATTTCTAAAAAGAATTGGGTGATTTTTTACATAATATTTCTTGTCACGATTTCCTTTTTTTCCTTCTAGTTTTTTATGTTTTGCTATTTCTTTTTTCGTGGCCTTAAGGAAAATGTTCTTAAGGCGCATTGTTGTTGGATTCTTATATATAAAATATCACAAGAGTGTAAAGACACATTGCATGAATCAACAGAGAGGGGTAAAGTAATGGAGATGAACGTTTTAGAAATCCTCAGAGGATGTCATTTTGAGAGAAATGTCGAACAAGCGTTCTTTCTAAGACTTTGAAAGATGGGAACATCCTCGCCTATTTGTCCCTTGGTATACATAAAACACGATTTTGTTTCAGTTTTTTTATTCGAAAATCTTTTTTTCTGATTTGCAGACATCAATGTACGTTTCAATAAGACAAATATCTTAAAATATGTTTTGAGAAACATTTGAAATAATAATAAAACAAATGCAATAATAAGTAAAAAAATACATGAAGATTTTTTTCTGTTTAACCATTTCAAAACCATCCCGCATGTTACAACCCCAAAAAAGAGTTTGAGAAAACAATGTGTAAAAAATGCTGGGTACGGGAAATTTCTCCTTTATCAACATTGTTTTGTGGAATATACGGTGTAGGATAGTCGTTGAGTGGCGACCATATCGTCGTAACTACAGCTAGCATAATGGTTTGGAACTTAGGTGAGTAGCTGGAGGCTCGGAAAGGGTGTAGTGGTAGAACTGGTGAACCAGGAACGCATGTTTAGGTGCCCCAGTCCCGGCGATATGACTAAAATACTGTTAAAACTGGCGTTTAACCCAATCGAATCAACCAATCACTATTCCCTGAATTTGTGTACGCCTCCAATGCTTGCAGTTGATATTTATTGTTATGTAGACCGACAGTATGTAAGTAGAGTATAAGGAACATAGTAAGTCATACGTTTATAATTCGAGGAAACCAAGAGAGTCCAAGTACATGATTATTTTCCCGTCATCCATGTTGTGAGCCTTCAGTAAATAATTATCTTCTATATACCATGTTTGACATCTAGTCAGTACTCACACCGGGACAAGGCTAATTTCTGAATCACGCTACGCTGATTATAGGGTCATATACTTTTGCGAATCTCAATTAATACGGTTCTGTCATGAAGATACATAGGGAATATTACTTCAATTTATTTTTATCGTGTTCGAGAATCGTGTGTAGGTATTTTTTATTGGATGAGACTGAAGGTCGAATAAAATATATATATATATATATATATTGGATGAGACTGCTGCAATATTCCTTTTATTATATACCTATTTTTGCATTTTCCAAATGGCTTCTACTCGAAAATGTTATGATTTATTTAAATTTTCAAACTTACAACGGTCGTCTTCAACATCTTTCGATGATAATTCTAAATAATTTCCGAGTGGAAAAGGATTATTTAGTGAGAGAAAGACAGATATGGCTTCATTACTAGTGTGTAAAATACTCAGATTCCTAGATGAACGACCTGAACGTGATCTGTTAATCAGCCATCGAGTGGAAAGGACGTCTATTGTGTGCAAAGCTGTCAAACGGGGTCGTTTGATTTTAGATTAATCTCTCTCCCCGTCGATTTGCATACAAATATTTACATTATGATCAGTCGTTTGTCCTTGTCAAGGATGTTGGAACCACGCAGTTATCATAGTTGGATGTGTAAATAACGTAACTACAGCTTTATTCAAGCTGTATTCAAGCTGTAGTTACGGCACTTTGAACACACAACTATGGATGCGATATCGTAGCCCTCTTTCTGATTATCCGCTTGCGAGGGTTACGACACCCGCCTTCTTTGCTCTTCTTTGCAGATCCTAATATCGTATGTTTTGTGATAAGTGATTATCTACGGATCAATTTTATACATATGCTAAAATTAGTGACAAATTCTATCAAAATAATGAGAATATCAATTGTATGAATCATTTAATACCGGTTGTTAAAAGTTTCCCATGTTTGGCGGGCATGACATTTGGTTGGTCGTGTGATCTATTATTACGTCGAGGTGTTTACCGCTGTCATGCTGTCAAAACAGGTGCTCGTTATAAATCATAGTATCATTTTTTACCCACCATTGATAAGTATCATCAAAGACACTGAGTCGTCAATATATTCCATTTTTCTATCCAATTTAAGTAACAATAGAATTACTTTCATACACCTTCTATCATAACTGTTTTGTTTTAAAAAAATACAATGTCTTCAAAATATGGTGACTTAAATTTTCATTTGCTGCCATTGTGGCGGGAAGCGCGAGACCTCATGAGATCTCGCTTTCAAACAGCAAAAATGACTGACATTTGATTGAAAATGGCCAAAATCCTGAATTTTCCGATGATGTATCACATCGAGACTTAAATGCAAATGACTTATTTAGATGGTTAGATAAATGGTTACGGTCCATTCTGGTATTAAACTTGTACTTGTGCTATTTACACAACTTCCAATAATTGACCTTAAAGTGCCCGGAGTGAAGCATCAACGAGCAAAGAAGGGGGGTGTCGTAGCCCTCGCCAGCAGATATTCAGAAAGAGGGCTACGAATATCATCGACCTACACATGTCGACGGTGTTCTACCCAAATCTCGTAACTAAAGCTTGGAATAAGCTGTAGGTACGAGGTTTTGGTAGAACACGCACGATATGTAGAACCTTGATTTGAATGACGTCATCTATAAACGTGCGAGATAGTGACATTTCTTTGATTTTAGGAGTCAAAGAATATGCTTGGAATATACAGTGTCAAAAAGAGCGACAAACTTATAATAACTCAGTCTAAAATAGAAATGTGAGTATGCTCGCCAGGGTTTGCTTACTACCTTTCGTACTCTAGATTCGGTTGAGACCAGCTTTTCTCTATTCAAGCTTTTCTAAATTCTTATAATTATTCTTTGTTTAACGGATTTTATTAGCTTACGGCTACTTCCAACAGTAGTGGCGACACGTTTAGTCTCGTGGCTGGAGCACGTAACCTTGTCTACCTTTCATTTCTTTCACACAAGTGAAACCACATCATTAAACCCGAGCCCCAAACTGCTTCTTCTAATTAAGCGCAATCGGTTATTGATGAGGGACATATGACAAATACTGCGATGGCTTTCTTCTTATAGGTCGAAAAGAATTTGGGCCGAGTCGGGTTTCGAACTTACGACCCATTGCGTTATCGACTGAATTAAATGAGCTCAGTTTTTTTTACTCTAAACCAATTCTCATATGAGAACATTTTAAACCGGTTTCAAATTGAAAGACTATGCAGACGACAGTTTTAAGTTGACGAAAATCTAAATTTCCTTGTCTTTTGGGGTAGAAAACATTGTAGACCTTGGAGAAATTGCTTGAATCAAGCAATTTCTTCTAGGTCCACAATGTTTTCTAAATCCTCTTTTGAGGAGCGTAAAAAGGAGGGACTGAGTTGGAATGTGTTAAATTGGTTTAAAACTATGCATTAGAAAAATAAATAAAATGAGCAACATATTCGGCTTTGTTTCACAACGATGTACGAGACATTCGATCATCTTTGCTATATCGACACTGATATTCTCCTAATGGAAAAAATGTTATCAATATATGAATCTATCAATGCTTCATGAATAGTCAATATCAGAAATAAGTTCTGGTCACAAATCACCATCCATCATGCTGGGGTCATAAAAGTGATTTATATTGTAACATATATAAGGATTTTCAAGGAAAAACAAGAGTGACGATTCCGAATTTGTCTAGGCATTTTAAGCCGGATTCATTAAACTTACATTAAAACGGTGCTCCTAACAGTTAGTTTGTATGTTAATGTAGGATAGTTCTAGTATCAGTTTACTCCTTTCCTGTTTTCAAAATTTCGGATCTGTCCAAATTCGAAGATTTGCAATTTCTTCTTTTTCAACAATGTTTTCCTAAGTATAAAAAGCAATGGGGCGTAAAAACCAGGGATTGAACTGTAAAGGGTAGCAACACCGGTCACATAACCGCAGCCTCTTGTGCTTTCTTCCACCAGTCAGAGTAACATACAGCCCGACACCTAGGCGCTGATCCTGCTTAGGTTGCTTACTCCTCATTCGTCGATTGTTGTAAGACAAATGTCGCTAGCCACAACGGGTTTTATCCGATGTCACAACAGATGATAACCGAACTTGATTGCGAACTGGGGACCAATGCATTGAAAGCACTGCGCGTTATCGACTTATCAAACCATTCCCCTATTTACATAAGCATCACAACCAAAACAACAACAACAGAAATAATCACATTGCGTAGAGCTGTTCATAGGTATAAGTATGAATATTTTTTTTTGTTTTCACACCTATATATGAAAAAAAATATTCATTTCTTATAATTCATCACAATCCCAAAATTGTAACAAGCAATTTCTTCTTTTCTCACAATGTTTTCTACCTTATTTGGCCGTTATTTTTCAATTTAAACCAACTCTCTTTTGTCGTCTAAATTCTTTTTGAATTTGGACAAGTCTAAGATTTTTCATTTTAGAATGCGTTAATAAGATTGAAACAGGTTGAAAAATCTGTAAATATCTAAACCTTATCCTCTCATGTACATCATTTATGACGTTATGCCATATAGATATTCGTGACAGATTTTTTATACTACTTCGAAAAAAATATTTTGCTTAAAAGGCATTCAGGATGATATTAAATGTATTCCAGGTACTTACGTAGGTTTAACCCTGTCTTTTTCAATCCCTGGTTTTTACGTCCCTGTGGTTTTATACTTGAGAAAATATAATGGAAAAGGAAGAAATTGCTTGAAACAAGCAATTTCTTCTTTTTCCACAATATTTTCAAACCTAATGAATGATGATTTTTCAAACTAAATCCACTTCAAATTTTCATCTGCAAAACCTTTGTATTTTGAACGAAAGGAACGGGTTAAGTAACCAGAAAGGGACATTTGACCTCATATGTTCGTAATCCTATAAGACAATAAGACGTTACTAATTTGAGTTTGAGTTCTTTTTGAAACTTAACAACTAGTGGCCTGCTGTCGAGAGTTATGCTCACAAGACACAGCATAAACTGTGCAGAAGATATTTAGACACAGAATCGTATATCATTTATATGTTTAGATGTTTAGATTCGCGAATCGGATAAATACTTGGTCAATACCTTGAACATTCTGATAATTACTGTTAGAGTTAGGGTTTTATTAGCTATCCGTTGATAGGGATTTATTAGCTATCAGTTGATAGGGTTTTATTAGATATCAGTTGATAGGGTTTTATTAGCTATCAGTTGAAAGGTATTTATTAGCTATCAGTTGATAGGGTTTTATTAGCTATCAGTTCAAAGGATTTTATTAGCTCTACGTTGATAGGGTTTTATTGGCTATCCGTCCATATACTTTTATAAGCTATCCGTTGATAGGGGTTTACTAGCTATCCGTTGATATAGTTTTATTAGATCAACGTTGATAGGGTTTTATTAGCTATCCGTTGAAACGGTTTTAAAAGCTATTAGTTCGATCCTCGACGGCGGCACTCATCCTTTCCGACTAATTGTCTCTCACCAATGGGTCGATAATCGTAGACCTATGTGGGATAGCAGCTGGAGGCTAGGAAAGGTTGTAATGGTAGTACTGGTGTGAGAAATACCAGGATTCCATTGTTAGGTACTCCAGTCGCCGCGATATAACTGAAAGATTGTTGAAAGCGGCGTAAAACCCCATTATAAAAAAAGCCATCAGCCGATAAGGTTTTATTATGCTTACGTTGATAGGGTTTTAATAGGCTTACGTCGATAGGGTTTTATTAGCTATCTTTTGATATGGATTTATTAGATATCCGTTGATAGAGTTTTATTCGTTATCAAAAGATAACTTCCTGGCTTTGTATTTTGCAATTTCACACCAATTTTGAGATTGAGCTCTCGTACAAATACGGAGTACCGGCGGCAAAAAACTTGTTTCGTTGTGCTATGATTTTTAAACCAGAATCCAACAATCTACAAAACTGTTGTTGTTGAAAAGGCTGTCACAAACATTTACCGGTTCATTTTTGAACCAATATTTGATGGCTAGTGGCTGGATAGGCAGGTATAGAGCACCTTTGGATGTTGAATATATAGTAATTTACTTTAGTCTGAAAGTTACTCATTTGGGTAAGTGGCACAATAATGAAATAGGTTAATTAAGCAATATACATGTGCATGTTAGATTGATTCTTTTTACGAAGATGATTTTGTGTCGTTACATTCAAATTATATCCACATCGGTTTTGCTACCAACTCAAGGTATTAGGCCAATCCTCTGAAATCTATAAAGCAGAAAGCAAAGAAATCCTATAACTTAAGGCTTTTGTTATACACAAGTCACACTTATTACGAAGGATGGTTTATAGAAATGGATCAAATATCATAATGCAGACGCTAGAATCACTTCAAGGACATTCGTCTGCTGCAATTGAAGCGTGATACTTATGATGTCAAATAGTTCAGTCATTAATTTCGACTTCCTTACTACATACATAAGCCAAGAACTACTAAAGGTGGGATGCCAAACCAACAAAAATGCTTCAGATACATATCGACCAATGTTAGAGTTCAAAGTTTACGTCCGGATTAACTGAATGTCTTGATTGGTCGATTGTTTCTTTGATTGGCAGTCGCGATCCATCAATTACTCCAAAGAAAATGTTTTGCAGGAACTTTAAAGGGTAACATTAAATATGTTTGTTTTATCATAAGCAAAATGCTTTAGTGTTGTTTTTGAGGCTTGGCATCGTATATAATGCTATAAATAAATGATTAATTGTCCGACCAAAGTGTTGAAACTGAAAAAAATATTTTTTTCCTCTTTCAAAAATTGTTTCTTTGTGGAAAAAAATACAAAAAAGAACCACCACCACCAACAACACTACTTAACATTCCTCGACAGTCAGACAAAGATACTTTTTAAGAATACCGTTAAACCCCATGATTTCTGGTAGCATATGAATTAAAAAGACAATGTAAAGACGAATCGTCATTAAAAATAAGGTTGAATTTTCGGCCTTGACACTCTTGTGCCACTGCTTTCTAATGAGCAACGCCACGAAACTATCGGAAGGCTTTTGGCTAGTCAGTCTGTGTATTGCTCTCGGTAAACAATAGTTGATCAGAGAACTCGTGTATACCAAACCTGGTCAGTTGATGACCGGCCGAGACCCGATGCGGTACGAGTGACGCGAAATAAGACAGCGACATCTCCGAAACAGACTTAACATATCAACAACCGCTATTAGAATGTTTGGAGGTAACTACCACATGAACCGTTAGGAACCGTTTATATGCAGCTGGACTTCGAGCTCAAAGGCCACATAATGGACGGATTACACTTTATCGTAGGCACAACAGGTTGGTGACGGCCACGCGGCTTCTATGGTTCAATCAAAGGCGATGGAACTAGATTATGTATAGTTACGAATTATGCTTCACATTGCGCTTTACTGATGGCAGGGTACATGTGTACCACAGGCCTGGAGAACGTCACGCTGAAGCATGTGTCAGAGAGATAGACAGATTTGGCGTCAGGAGTCTTATGGTATGGGGAGTGCTCAAGGACGTTCTCCCTTTGTTTTTGCTCAGGGCAACTTTAACGATAACCAGTACAGGAATTAAAATTTGCAACCCTTTCGCTCCCCTTTACGGAGAGACATGGTCCCTGTCATACGTTTCAGCACGTTAATGCTAGGCCACATACAGCATGCAATGTAAAGCTAAATTATATAGTAATCGCGCGTGTTTGTCCACCAAAATGGATTGATGGACTGAATGGGGTTTAACGCCGCTTTTAAGAGTATTTCAGTCATTTTGCGGAGGCTGATTCACCTAACAATGGTGACCTGGTATTTTTTCACACCAGTGCTACCATTACATCCTTTCCTAGCCTCCAGCTGCTACCCCACTTAGGTTTACGATTTTCCACCCATTGGTGAGAGACAAATGTCGGAAAGTTTATGTGCCACCGCCTGGGATCGAACCAATGACATTCCAGGGTCAAAGATTTGGAGTCTGATGCGCTACCGACAGCGCTATGACGGCGGCCCGACCAAAAAGGAGTACATGTAACTATTGCCTTTTTCAGCTAAAGTAACATTGTGGTGTAAAAGTTTATATCTTTTTTTAGTCTATCTAAAGAGATATATGCATATCATTGTAGTTCCATAACAAAATGATAGGCAAATATAGTTGATCTAGTTATAGATCAGCTTGAATTATTCAAACACATTTTAACAATTCAATTAAATACAATTTAATTCAATTTACTAAAAATGACTTGTTGCAATTAGTCATCTTATATGTCAGTCATAGGAAATACTTAGATTTATTTAGAATTGTTCATCGCCATTAATGAGGAGAAGACTGGGCAATTTAGAAATTCTGATTTCAAAAAAATTCACGAAAAACTAAACTAATAAAACAGATAGCCGCAGTTATAAGCTGGCCACCAGGGGTTGGAATAACGAAAAGATTATCGCGTCTCTGGAAGACCAAGAATAAAAAAGTGACTTGATTATTCAGAATAGACTTGCAATTATCTTCGACAAATAAAACCAACATAGGTCTTTTGTATCAATTTTTTTCAATATTATTTTCAAATGTATTCGTATCTATTACAGATTTAAACTAAGTGGCACTCATCTTCTATGTCATAAGTGTCACATAAAACGAAGATTTCTTTCAGAGCGTGGCTTACGGTTATTACCATATCTGAAAGATTCTATGCATAAGTTATGGGAGCTGATAAAAATTAACTTAAGGCGATTTATCTTAAAACTGTTTGACTAAGGTACTTCTGTCTTTATTTTTGAGGAAAAAGTATAAATATTTTGGTCATTTGATATGTCTGAAAACAAAACTTCTTGGACTGTGACCCTTTATATCTAAAAATGACTCCTAAATGATTGAAAGTATCTGCAACTTCGGTTTACTCTTTGTCGTAGAATCACTTCTCATTTTCAAATGCCAGACCTTATATCGAATTACTTCTATATTTGTTTTCGAGGTATTCAACTCGAAGCTCCTTTTACCACAATACTCTTTTAACTTAAACATATTTTCTCGAGAGTCAGAAACGGAATGACATACAACGATCATGATATCTGCAAGAAGGAGAATAATGATACAAACGTTATAAAATGATACTCCTTTATTTTGAACACTTTGAAGATATAATTCTAAATCTTCGAGGAATAAAACGAAATGTGTCGGAGAATTATGTTGGCCTTGAAATAGTCCTATTGAAACTTACTAGCAACCCTTTCAAGTTTTGCAAATTTTTAGGCCCGTCCAAATTCAAAGGTTTTACAGACAAAAATTCAAAGCGGATTTAATTAAAAGATATCCATTCAGTAGGGTAGAAAATATTGTAATAAAGGAGTAATTGCTTATTATTAACAATTGCTTCTTTTTCTACAATGTTTTCTCAATTATAAATTAACAGGAACGTAAAAATCAGGAATAGAACAGGAAAGAGTTAAAACACGAAATAATTTACCGTCTAATTCCATTTTCAACAATTTATTTCGTAGTGCCTTTCTATTAAGAGATTCATTTTTTTAAGGCTACGAATGCACACAGTAGTCTTTATTCCTTGCTGAGGTACTTTTCGATAAGGTCTTGTAATACGAAGATTGTGTCTATAGTAAATCTTCCTTTTCTGATAGAAAATCTTCTTCGGTGTATCAATTTTCGATTCGAGCGTTCATGACGCTTGCAAACAGTTTGCAAAAGATAATAGACGGGTATAATGTAACACTTAGTACAAATTTCTGGAAATAGACTGTGATAAAAATTTAACGGGATAATTCTCTGTTATTCAAAACTCGACAAACTGATTTCCATACAGGAATAGTTTGCACGTGGCTGGTCGTGGCTGCAATCGCCAACCACTATTTTTAGCTAGCAAAGCGTCAGCTTTGATAGCTTAATTTAACAGACACAATTTTGAGGTCGTCTCAGTGTTCAACGAGTGCAAACTGCCACTGGAGACTTTACCACTAAATCCATTGAATGCCTACGCCATAAAAAGTTGTTCTTATGTATTTAAGGAATAATGCAAACTATATTCAAATTGTAGAGAACTCTTTCAAAACCATGCCATTTAACCAATTCCCACTCAATTCCGCTTTTTAAGCATTTCAAGAAAAATGCTTTGCAAAACATTGTGGACAATGAATAAATTGCTTGTTACATTTTTTTTATACCAAACACGGGAACTATTTTCTAATTTCAACCAACTTGAAATTGTCGTATGCAACTTCTTTAAATTTGAACCAGTCTTAGATTTTGTCATATTGTAATTGGTTGACTCCTGGGTTACATTAACCTCGTGTGTTTATCATGATAACCTCTAGCAAAGAAGATTACTTAACAAAACAATGCTTTGCTAGCTTTCAGCACTTTCGATGCTTTGATTTAAACATGTTACTGACCATAACATTTATAAAACAATGTGGTTTATTATCTTAGTCGAATTTCATGGCGGTGCCGGCGATCCGTCAATTTTAGATAATCCTAATAACAATTGTATCTTCCTTTCATCACAAAATTTGATTTTGAACCTTATCTCTACAAGACTCGCAACAAAACTTTTCGTCAAAATTAGAAAGGGTACGAATAAATTGGCCTTAAAATTTGAAGGTAAAAAAGCTATTTCTATGAAAGAAATGGTTTAAACCGTTCGTAATTGAAATTTTATTTGATCTGGGTATCCCCTGATGCTGGTTCGTAATAAAATAACCAAACGCAATCTTTAAGGATAATTTTTTTTTTTCAATATCTCCTTTCCGATGATTGGTGAATTTATTATTTTCAATAATATCTAACACAAACAGAGATAAATGTTAACATCAGAAATATACCAATTGATTATATACATTCCACACAGACAGAATCGGACATGTCAGAAAAAATCTTTTTCTAATACCGTCAAATACGGTTCCATATAAGGTAGTCGTAGATGACGTCATTTCATTCTGCGCATGATTCGAATAAACGTAACAAGAACGGTCAAGAAGAAGAAGGAGAATACTTGCAGAAATACAGATTCTTTATCATTAGTTCATCGCATTTATTTATTAACCCTTGTCATGCTGTATAAATTACCTTACTAAAATGCTGTCAAATCAAAGGGCTGAAAGCACTCATAGAACTTGTTGTTCAAAAATTATTATTTCTTTTAGAAATCAACTTCATAAACAACTCTGGAAGGAAAAGTACAAGCAGGATGTGTAGACTAAGATCAGCCTGCACATAAGTGCAGTCTGATCTTAGTCTACACCTCCTGCCGAAACCGGAATATTCCGGGTTCAGCATGACAAGGGTTAATAATAAGGAAAAGCTATACAATGTCAAAATTTTCTACCGCAGTTCAGAACAAATGCAGGATGTTGTATCGCTATCGTAAAATAATATTCCCCATATACTTTGAAAGTCTATTATTTCCAATTCTTAGTATTTCTGTAATTTCCATGAATTTAAATACTCCTTATTTTTCTATAGACATCGTGTGATTCATAGCTCGCAGGTGCATAGCTAAATTTCATATCACTGTTGTTCTTTTGTCATACGTTAATTGTAGCATTTGCAAATGGCCAATATTGTGACATATCATGATGTCGACATGCAAATAAATAATTGAATAAATTTAATGTCATTTGTACCGTTTTTCTGTTTAGGTAATGACAGAATAACTATGATATCCCTTTGATCGGCGTTTAAGCTAAATCAAGTGAATACGGCTAAGTATCCAAACTCTGTGCAAAAAGAAACACTTTGCTTAAAGAATACGCTACTACCTGGTCATCTTTGGCGGATGGTTATTTTTTCGGATTTTATTGAATATTCCCTTATGACGGGCTAGGTGGGAAAATAAGATAAGACCTGGAACGAAATTGGCCAAGTACATGATATTACATTTATTATTAAAAATGTAGAAGTATTTCACATATACATGTTTTCGATCTACTACTATAAATTATTACTCTAATAACTTATTGATAAAGTCTCGTGTCATATGACAGCCAAAAAAGTACATGGTTTGTACGATCTTGATTGTCACTTGATACGAGTCCAACAGAAACCATATAATAAAGATAGCGTGATTCAGATATAAGCCCTGTCTTCTTGTTTCATATTCAATTTATTTTCTTCCATTAATAGGCTAGGACAAAAGAAAAATGAACACAATGCGAGGTTCGATTAATCTTAAGATCAAAATCGATCCTATCCAGATTGTCAGCATTTCGTGCTTCAGAAATTGGCTCTATCCCAGCGCGAGTACTGACAAGATCTCGAAAGGGGTTGTAAAGAAACTAATAATTTCCTAGCCGACACCGCAGGGATGTCAGTAAATGAAAATGATATACTTGAATCTTCTTAAAAAATCTCAAGTTCACATGTCAAATGATACCATCAACTGCCTTTGTTTAACCTATTACTAGACGGCAAAATTTCAGACTGGTCCAAAGTGAAAGAAGTTGCAGACAACAATTTTAATTTGATGACATTTTAAAAATCTCTGTCTTTTAGGGTAGAAATTATGTGCATAATGATGAAATTGCTTGAAACAAGGAATGTCTTCATTGTCCACCATGTTTTCAAAAGATTTCATATTGAGAGGCGTTTAAAAGCGTCACTGTGTGGGAATGGGTTAAAAACAAACGCAGCTAAGAATAGTCTAATCTAAACCAAACATAAGTTAATATTTCTGGATCATCCATTTTTAAAGAGAAAACGGTTGGCCATTGGCCCTGAATCTCCAGTACTCCGTATTTATGAACACATAACTACATGTATGTAATTTTGTCCTGAATCTTACACTGTCATAAAATTATTTATTCGGCGCCAAAATTAAGCATGTGCTGATACCATCCTCTCAGTCAATCTGTATGTCTGTCCGCCCATCATTTGTTAAACAAGTATTCATACATGGACAGAAGTAGATGAAATATTCCTCGCCTTCCGCATGTATTTCATCACCCAAACCTTTGCAATGGTTTTGTAGGGGATATCAAGAAAACTTTCTCGTGAAAGATAGTCCAACTATTATGTTTGTGTTCGACTTAAATGTACTTTACAGCGTATGACCTGAGATTTTGGTTTCTTAAGTATGTCACAGGAAGAGAGCACTTCGTGTGATTATGTTGGTTAATTCAAAACTTGTTCATTTCTATAAAGATCTGGATGAAATCTTCTCAGATTATTATTCTTTATACCGTCTCATTAAGGATTTTGTGATATTCTGTTTATCAGGCAAAAGTAGGCCTAAATGTAAAAATTGTTGCGACTGCAACTCCTGCTTGAGTTGTTGGTATATTCTTACTTTTGATGTCTATAGATAATATGGTTTGTAGTAATGTGACAGACTCTAATATGTGGACAACAACTATTGCCCACGAAACACTAAGTCTAACCTCATAGGACGTGATTAGAGGATTCTAATGAGAAACCACCACTGGCGTTTTCATACTCAAAATTTCATATTTCTCTTTGATAGCCTTATGGATATAGGGGCAGAAAACAAGCCAACATTTTAGATAAGGAAAAGTTATTTTGTGCAAAGGATATATTTTAGTTTGTATTTACAAATTTCCCTAGGTTGCTCTTTTATTGAAGAAAAGTACCGCGTGTTGATAACAAATAGCTTAGTCCGTTAGATGACAAGACCTATGTGATAAAATAACTCTTAAATATGTCAAGTGTCATGTAGAGCTTTCAGCGTTAGATCCTGTGCTCTTGCTCTATTGTTGGATTACTCGTCTTGCTGAATAATCTCCGACAGGAAGCTCGGCTTATAGAATTAACCCATTCCAACACGAGCCCTCCTTTTTACGCCCCTCAAGAAATAAGCTTCGGAAAACATTGTGGAAAATGAAGAAATTGCTTGTATCAAGCAATTTCTTCATTATCCACAATGTTTTCTATCCAAAAAGACGAAAAAAAATTAAATTCCATCAACTTGAAATTGTCGTCTGCAGCTCCTTTCAATTTGGACCGGTCTAAAATTCCACTGTGTTGGAATGGGTTAAAGGGCGTTATTTTGCAACATTATACCCAGTATGCATGTAGCAAAAAAAGAAAAAAAGGTTGGTTTGCGACTTTACCGAATTAACAACAGCTTGAATGAGCTGTATCTACGACGCCTTCGTCGCAAAACCATAAAAAAACCTTCACATTAATATTGACCAAATTTGGAGTTCAAAGTTCACTTCTGGTCTAAACGCATGATTTGATTGGTCTATCGATTTCTTGATCGACATAAGCGATCCATTAATTAAGATATCAACAAAGAATCTTCACTAATCCTGGCGCCAAAGGGTACCGTATAGCCATAATAAACATCATAGTGTTCTTCTCTTTTCAGGTTATTTGAGAAGCATCCAGACGTTCAAAACTTATTCGTCCATTTTCGTGGATTGTCTTCAGACGAGTTACGAAGCAGTGAGAGACTACGAGACCACGGTCTCAAGGTGATGAACACGGTGGATAAGTGTATTGCCCGCCTTGACAGGGTCGATAAACTGGAGAAGCTGCTGTATGAACTTGGCCAGAAACACGTGATCTATAACATCAAAATCGAATATCTTGACGTAAGTACCCATAACAAATCCCAACTGCCATTCAATAATAGATTGACCAATCAGATTTCGGAAGTCGCCATGTTAGTCTTCGGAATTGATTTAAAACTATCGGGCGAAATGTGACAACATCTTAGGTGTGGTCAAGTAAAAAACGCAGGACTATAAATCCTAAGGTCCTTGGTTCGACTCCCGAGCGTGGCAGATTTTTTCAAAGACACTTACCACTAGAATTGAACTGTAAAGAACCCCAGAGATAGCTTTGCGTGTATCGGTGCTTTACATTGTGCACGTTAAAGATGCACGTTAAAGAACCACGGAAGTCTTTTCGTGGAAAAGATGGAAAAGTATTTCCTCTGGTCTTCTTATATCCGCTTCTCTCTCTCTCTTTATCCATACCAAATGTGTCTTGAGTAGAGACAATCACATATAACTACAGCTTTTTCAAGCTGTTGTTACGACATTTAGGTCACCCGCCAACAATTAACGACATCTAAGATACCTGCCCTGTTAGAGTCCTGCTCGAAGAGGGCGTTTCTTGAATAAGCTGTAGTTAGGACGTTTAAGTTTCCAAACAACAACAACAACAACAACAAAAAAAAAAAAAAAAAAAAAAAAAAAAAAAAAAAAGAAATCACATAAATGTTGACCAATGTGTGAGTTCTCAAACTTCACTTCCGGTCAAAATGAATAATTTGATCTATTGATTGATTGACTGGATTGAGTCTTTCAGTGACAATCGCCATCCGTTTTTTTATCTTCTGGTTTCTCGTTCAACGTAGCCCTCATGAAAGCATTATCAATCAAATTTGATTGATACATGCATTCATGAGGGCTACATTGAACGAGAAACCAGGAATAAGCTCAATTCAGAAACTTTCCCGAGCCTTTCTGCCACACGGTTTTGTTTGATTGTGCCCACACAAAACTCTAGATTACGTCAGTGGCAAGATTCCGCCTTTGTTCACTTTTTATGTAATGGGAGCGTTAATGGACTGTTGTTGTGGAAACTTCTATTGACAATATAATACAGGCAGGTATTTCATTGTGACGAAAAAGTTATAAAACACGCCCATTCCTCCTTAAATTAAACTATGTTAACAACACATGACCCTATTTATTGTAAATAGATTCTTATGCGAAAAAAAGTGCATGCCGAGAATACCAATATATTTTCATTCGAAGAGCACTTTCATGCATTATTTAGATTTTCCGAAATTCAGACAGACAACTGACAGACATTGCAGACGACATTTTGACTTTAAGTAGGTGTGATGCAAATAAGATAAAATACTATAATCTCATTAAGCTTTTCGAGTTAAGAGATGAAGAGGATTCATACATTGTGTGATTAGGTTTTTCGGTTCATACCTCCATGAAAACAAAACATATTCTATAGTTTGTGCGGAAGCATACAAAATCGCTGCGTGCTCAAAATTTTGTTCATGGAGTTATGAATAATATTTTTCGACCAATCAGAACGCTCGTTTTGATAGACGACAATTAGAATTAAATTATATATGAATTAAACGAGAGATCATGTGGTAAAGGGTCATAAAATATAAATGAAAGGATCTTGTAAGGAAATGCAGGTTGAACGGGTTGACAATAGCAACTATTAGTGTAGTAAGACCAAATGACCTTTTTACATTCAAATACTTATAGAAACTTTTTCTAGGTAGAATAAGTCATTTTTTCTCATGACAATGGATATTATATATATTTATAAGGGCCGTTATATATTCCCGGACTACTTGTCATAATTTTTATATTTACCCTTGTCATGCTGAATAAAATCCTTTACGGAAATGCATTAATTTCAAAGGGCTGACAGCACTGGATTCACTAATTGCGGCTTGATATTATTTTGAAAATTTATTTTATGACCTACTAAGGCTTTAAAGAGACAAACAGGAGGTGTAGACTAAGATCAGATTGCATATATGTGAAGGTTGATCTTTGTCTATACCTTCTGCCAATCAGAAATACTTCGGGTTCAGCATGACAAGGGTTAATATATACGTGACTTGGTAAAAATTTCACCAGCGGTATTTTGTCTGACTTCAATTAGTTTGGAAGTCTATACTGAGGCAATTTATTTTGAGAGTATGAAGGAAGAAAAAACAAGTTTCAAAATATATTCGGGTATAATAAAAGGCCCCCGGTCCATGATATAAACACATTTTGAATCAAAATAGTAGAGTTTTCAGCTACGTATGCCAAGTATATCAAATAGAAGGGCTTGCATTAAATAACGCGAATATCAAAAGTGACAATAGCTGAACATTTTCTTAATTTGCAATTTCAATGCAATATGACTTAGGTGAAATGCATGTAATTTCCAGTGCTTTCATGACCCTGAACTGTTTTAAAGAACAGGTATTTTAACAAATATAAAGTTCGAATAGAATTTATGAAGTATTTTTAAAATAAACATTTTCTAAGTCATTGTACAAGGGACATGCTGGTCCAAAATGGAACTCTTCTTCTACTTTGCAAATATTACAAAAAAAGTGAGAAAGAACAAATACATGAAGCATTACATATATAGCAGCTCAAGATTTCTATCCTCGGTCTTCTGGCTTTCTGTCCTAATGTGCTGTCTATGGACATGTTAAAGTAAAATACAAATCTCGTCAATTACAAGTTAACCATTTTGAGATTGATAAACAAAACAAAAAAAAAAAAAAAAAAACAATAAACAAATCTGCAAGTACTTCGGGTAGCTGAATTGGTCTTTTAAGTAATGCTTAACATCGGATTTTATCGGATTTTGAACCCTTCTGGCGTAGAAAGACCTTCCGAGGAGTGAAAAAAAGTATCGACCCTAATCGGGCTGCTCTGATTGACCAGGTCGACACATTTTCCAGCTTTAAATTTTCTGAACCTGAAACAAGATTCTACCTTAATATTTTTATTTTTGAATATATATCTATATATATATATATATATATATATATATATATATATATGTGTGTATTTGGCCTTTGCAAACCCAATTTCTTTTTCCAAATATTTGTTTCCCGGAGATCATTTTCGCTTAACCAATTCCCACTCAATGACGTTTTTTGACACCCCCCAAGAAAAGCAACTGGGAAAACATAACATAAAATGAAGAAATAGCTTGTAAAAAGCAATTTGTCCACAATGTTTTCTTAAATTGTCGTCTGCAACTCCTTTCAATTTGGACCAGACTAAAATTTTGTGGAAATGGGTTTAAGGATCACATTAAGCCACAACGGCAATTTCAATACATGTAATAACTGAAAAAAATGGAACAAATTTGTCACGCGAAAGAGTGAGAAGATTCGCTTAATGAATTCCCATTTAGAGCTTGACTAACGATGAATAACGAATGTCACGTGAAATGAATGTCAAAATGTTTGTGATTTTCTTAGTACAAATGAAACGCTTTACACGGAAGTTACTTGCTTAAAATGATCATACAGACACATGATAATCAAAGCGTTATTCATTTGAAATTAAAACAAATCTTGTGATTTTTTGTTTACAAAGATTGTATAGACTAGCCATGATATACTTAGCTTTAACCCATTCTCACACAATGCCGATTTTTGACACCCCTAGAGTAAAAAACTTTAGAAAACATGGAAGAAAATAAAGAGATTGCTTGTTAAAAGCATTTTCTTCATTATCAACACTGTTTTCCACTCCAAAAAGACCAAGATTTTTAAAAAATGCACCAAATAAACAGTGTCGTCTTGATATTTATTGAATTTAGGATCAGTCTAAAACTTGGTTATATAGGAATGGGTTAAAAATATTAAGACTGATACCTTATCAGTAACGCACAAATAGGGGACTGAGACAGAAAGGGATTATGGTTCGCCCCTTGAAATATATTCGAAATCAGTCATTGCTACTATAGGACAGATTAGTCTCACGCCGGCTATGTGGACCAATAAAAGAACTAAGATAGATAATCGCTACTGGGAATCGAATTCTGGACCTCATGATCGTGAAGCTGATGTTGAACCTCGCAACCGCGAACAACACAAAAAAGATATTGTTTCATTTCGGCATTGCAAAAGGTTATTGAAGGATCGATAGCCACATCCTCTGACCTCCAAAGTAAAACGGTATGTTGGCGATCTGATCGTTGTAATTACAGCTTGAATAAGCTGTAGTTACTACCCTTATGTCGCCTAACCAACATAATTGCTCAAATAAATGTCGACCAATGTCGAAGCTTAAAGTTCACTTACGATCTAGATGTTAGATTTGATTAACCTATCGAATGTTTAATTAACAGGTGCCATCTATTAATTGCTAGAGCCATGTAAAATTAATAAACATCAGAAACTTTTTTTTTGAAAGAACGTCTATTCGACGTTCATTAAATGTTTAGGATGATCCCTCTAAATTACAATTGACCTTTAAAAAGTAAATAAACGGAATTTGTATCACGAAAAGTTTCACAAAACGACCCCCGTTGCAGGATTTTGTTTGGTAGGGTTGCATTCATAGTGATAGAAACGAGCAAACAACAGTCACACTAAAAAGTAAATAGTCACAGGTCGAAATAAAATATATCATACCTTCGTTGGGCGAGCAAAATCTCGTAGGTACTGTTTCATTCAAGCAGTATTTACGACATTTTGCTCGCCCAACAACGTTATATACTTTTTAAACAACCTCAAATTTTCCATTTGAAAGCTTGAGTTACAGCCTTTGCAAATTAATATTGAACGGGATGTGTACAAATTGAATTCATCACTATATGTAACAACGTGTTACAATGTACCGAATACGTTAAACAGGCTAAACCCATAAAGCCAGAAAGTGCTTGCAACAACCAATGCCTCTTTGGACAGCGTTTCATTTCAAATGCATAATACTTCGATTTCGGTTTTATACGCTTAGCTTGACCCGACGTATTTTTCCTCATTTTTACCGCGAGTTCTTAATTTGACAGTCTCATGTTTTATACTACCCCTTTAACTGCCTAACAAGAAGGAGAGCTTTGACAACGTTATACGCATTGGGTATATTTGATTTTCTCATTTCAGTTAATAGTACCCCAGCTCCAACAAGCGATCATCCCAGCTCTCGGAGATAGATGGACTTATCTGGTAGAAAGTGCCTGGTCCTCGTTTTTACGTTATATCACACACATCATGGCTGAATCAATGCTGCTTTAGATAAATATAAAGTGTTCTAGCTGATTTTCGATTATGTTTTGAAATAGCGAAACTGTCCTGGTGAACGCAGGGATCAAGTGTCTCACAGAAAGCAAAGATTTGTTATCAACATATCTAAACCTCTTTCCCTACGTTGGATTTTGTACGGTTTCTTCAACCTCATGAAATAGAATAAAACAAGTCGACCTTTGTAGAATTACACGATAATCTCTGTCAATCAAATAATCAAATGCCAAATCAAATCATTTCGACTGGAAGTGAAATGTTCAACTGGAGCTTTAAGTGGTATATTCTTAATCATCGTCCCAAAAGATCAAATTTCTGAGCAGTCCAATTTCAGAGTAGTTGCAGATAACAATTTTAAGTTGATGAAATCTTTAAAATCATTGTCTTTTGGGGTAGAAAACGTTGTGAAGAACGAGGAAATTGATTGTAACACGCTATTTATTCATTTTCCACAATGTTTTTTAAGTTTTCATATAGAGGGGCGTTTAAAAGTGTCACTGTTAGGGAATGGGTTAAGTTGTCCATAAACAATTAGCTGTTTTGTTTATGTCCATAAACACACGGACCTTTATTTTGCAAACTAATATCCTTTAACATCTTATACTCTGGTCTAATTGGCCCAATTTATTTTAGAAGTCGGGGTAACAAGGTACGCAAAGGTATTCAAGTTGAACCTACAGATACTACAAGCCTTAAATCAAGCTTTCTCGCATTATTTTTTTTTCACTATAGATTTGAATTTTATTAAGGGACGGCTACCAGTCTAGATTTATCAGTTAAAGCTTTCCTGTTCAATCCCTGGTTTTTACGTCACTGTAATTTCAAAATTAAGATATCATTGTAGAAAAAGAAGAAACTGCTTATGACAATCAATTTCTTCTTTCCTCACAATATTTTCTACCACATAGGATGGTTTCATGGAATTTTAAATGCAATTTTCCATGATGTCTGCAACCTCTTTCAATTTGGACCGGTCTAAAATTTAAAAAAAAAATTGGGAAAGGGTAAAGGGACAGTTACCTGTCTAGCTATCTCAGTTAAACCATTCCTATTCAATCCCTGGATTTAACGTCACTGTTATTTCATAATTGAGAAACATTGTAGAAAAAGAAGAAATTGCTCGTAACAATCATGGCGGCTGGAGCACCTAACAATGGATTCTTGGTATTTCTAACACCAGTTCTACCACTTCACCCTCTCCTAGCCTCCAGCTGCTATCCAACTTAGGTTTACGATTATCCACCCATTGGTGAGAGACAAATGTCGGAAAGAATATTTGCCGCCGCCCGGGATCGAACCAAATAAATGATGGAGAGTTGTTCTAATTCTGAGGTTATTTCACATGCTAGTTAAAGGTTTATTAACATCTCATTAGCTTATGAGAAATTACACTTTTATTGAATCATTTAAAGAATAAACATTGCGAGAAAATGAAACATCTCTTTTATATCTAAACGAGTTCCCCTCTTTTCAAAACTAAGATGAAACCTCGTTAACAAGTCAAGGCTTGATTGCAATACTGTTCCAAATATATAATGTATAGACACGTGGAACAGTATCGCAATAGACCAATCACTGGTCCCGCCCACTTACTACGATGGCCCCGCCCATTGACTCCAGGAAGTCCCGCTTCGATTTTAAACGGCGTTTATTTGCAAAAAAAAAAAAAAAAAAAAAATTGTCAGTGGTAGGTTACAAAAAATAAGAATCGTTAATTGGCGACCTAAACGTCGTACCTACAGCTTGAATAAGCTGTAGTTACGACGTTTAAGTCGCCAAACCAACGAAAAAGATTAACAAAAATGGCTGCAAATGTCGGAGTTGAAAGTTCTGGTCCTAGCTATATAAATGATTTGATTGGTCGGTTGATTCCTTGATTGACAGCCGCGATTGGTCAATTAACCCACATAGTTGTTTCGTGAATATTTTTTCATAGATACGGTAACGGTGTTTTAACATTGCCAGATAGGGAAGCTGTTGTTCGATAGTGAAGTTAGTAATTATCAAAACGATATCCAAAGTCGTGTAAAAAAGATTCCTTGAAAATGATTTCATCTTTTTTAGACCATAGAACAATAAATGTATAGATGTTTAAGATTTCATTTTGTTATGTTTAATTGATTATGACTGTCTTTTGATGTCATTTGTGTTGCTTCTTTTGTCCAATAAAATATGAAACAAATTTCTATGGTTTTTATTTTGACCTCTAATAAAAATCGTTGCCATCTAGCCCTGTATATTGGTGCTGGCCCTTGTTAGTACAGCGGGAAAAAGTAGTAATAACCTTCATACCATTATCGTTGAATTGATCCATACCATATCATTGTTGGACGTGCAAAATGTATTTACGACATTTTGAATGCATAAAGAACGTATAGGGAACTAAATTCTACAAACATACATATTTCATCACTAAAGTAATACTTGTCACTATGAGCAATGCTTCACAGAGACCGTTATTAGTTGATGCGAGAAATAGTACAATGATAAAGGTAGAAACTGCAGGGAGCCCGTCCTGATTATTTAACGTTCTCGAGGAGTAGCATCTTCCTCATGTCTTGATTTAACGTCCCATCCGAAAGAAATTAGATTTCTTTGTTGGTTTAGCCCGAGTCCCGAGGTCGACTGATGTATCCACTGAGGTAACGGGTTAACAGAAGATGTTGTATGTAGTCAGTACAATCTAAAAGATGATGAAATGTTTTGATTGTGGACTGCACAGGCATATCATGGTAAAACCACAAGTATTGAAGGATCGCACACGTCAACAAGCAATCGACTGATCAACTAAATCTTTCATTTAGATAAGGAAATGACCTTTGAACTCCGACATATTTGTAGAGCAGTTGTTGGTTAAACGACTTAAGAATCTCGATAGAACTTCATGTTGGAGTCATTTGGCGGAACCAATAACCCGTCAGTTTAAAATTAATTTAAACTATGTTAGAATACCCCCCTTTTCGTGCTAATTGATCCTATCTTAGAATATCCCACTTTCCTGCTAATTGGTACTATCTTAGAATATCCCCCTTTTCGTGCTAATTGATAGTATCCTAGAATATCCTCCTTTCGTGATAATTGATGCTATCTAAGAATATTCCCCTTTTCTTGCTAATTGGTACTATGTTAAAATATCCCCCTTTTCGTGCTAATTGATACTATCTTAGAATATACCATATTTCGTGCTAATTGATACTATCTTAGAATATCCCCCTTTTCGTGTAAATTGATACTATCTTAGAATATTCCCCTTTTCGTGCTAATTGATCCTATCTTAGAGTTTTCCTCCTTTCCTTCTTATTGGTACAATGGAAGAATATCCCCCTTTTCGTGCTTATTAACATAATCTAAGAATATCCCCCTTTTCGGGCAAATTGATACTATTTTAGAATATCCCCCTTTTCGTGTTAATTGATACTATCTTAGAATATCCGCCTTTTCGTGCTAATTTATCCTATCTTAGAATAATCTCCTTTTCGAGCTAATTGATACTACTTTAGAATATCCTCCTTTTCGTGCTTATTGATACTATCTTAGAATATCCCCCTTTTAGTGTTAATTGATACCATCTTAGAATATCCTCCTTTTCGTGCTAATTGATCCTATCTTAGAATATTCCCCTTTTCGTTCTAATTGATCCTATCTTAGAGTTTTCCTCCTTTCCTTCTTATTGGTACAATGTAAGAATATCCCCCTTTTCGTGCTAATTAACATAATCTAAGAATATCCCCCTTTTCGGGCTAATTGGTACTATCTTAGAATATTCCCCTTTTCGTGCTAATTGATCCTATCTTAGAGTTTTCCTCCTTTCCTTCTTATTGGTACAATGGAAGAATATCCCCCCTTTCGTGCTTATTAACATAATCTTAGAATAATCCCCTTTTCGAGCCAATTGATACTACTTTAGAATAACCTCCTTTTCGTGCTAATTGATACTTTCTTAGAATATCCCCCTTTTAGTTTTAATTGATACCATCTTAGAATATTCCCATTTTCGTGCTAATTGATCCTATCTTAGAATATTCCCCTTTTCGTTCTATTTGTTCCTATCTTAGTGTTTTCCTCCTTTCCTTCTTATTGGTAGAATGTAAGAATATCCCCCTTTTCGTGCTAATTAACATAATCTAAGAATATCCCCTTTTCGGGCTATTTGATACTATTTTAGAATATCTCCCTTTTCGTGTTAATTGATACTATCTTAGAATATCCGCCTTTTCGTGCTAATTTATCCTATCTTAAAATAATCCCCTTTTCGAGCTAATTGATACTACTTTAGAATATCCTCCTTTTCGTTCTTATTGATACTATCTTAGAATATCCCCTTTTTAGTGTTAATTGATACCATCTTAGAATATCCTCCTTTTCGTGCTAATTGATCCTATCTTAGAATATTCCCCTTTTCGTATCTGAGAATATCCCCCTTTTCGAGCTAATTGATACCATATATCTAAAGATATTCTCCTTTTCGTGCTTATTGATACTACCTTAGAATATCACCCTTTCGTGCTAATTTATGCTATCTTAGAATGTCCTCCTTTCAGCGCTAATTGAATATATCTTAGAATATCCACCTTTTTGGGCTAAATGATCCTATCTTAGAATATCCCCCGTTTCGTGCTAATTGATCCTATCTTAGAATATCCCCCTTTTCGTGCTAATTGATACTATTTTAGAATATCCCCCGTTTCTTGTTATTGGCTATATTTTCCAATTATAATCCATGAAGGGAAGGGAGATTTCTTTAAACAAATATTTGAAAATAGATTTGATCCGGGAGAAGTCAACTCACATCGAAAATAAATACAATCCATGTTCGAACGATTTTTAATTTTCAGTAAAAACATAAACTGTCTTACTAGGACTGATACATATCGCTTTCCGAGAGGTCTCCTTTATCCCGATAGAGGGCCGCAGCTACAGCACAGCTGTCATTGCATAAGTCGACAAATCAGACTGACAGGTAGAAGATCTCAGGGTCGTCGGTTCGAACCTCGACATGGCCTACAATCTTTTCGCCATTCGACATAAGTATTCATCCCTCACTAATTGACGGATTTAGAAGAAGAAATAGCTTGTCGCAGGTACTTTTTCTTCTTTTACTCAAAGTTTTGATATGAAATTATCTTCTGTTCACACATAGTTTGATTTGTCGTCCGCACCCCTTTCAATATTTTGTTGTCTTGTAAGCGGTAAACTGTTTCCTGTGCGAGACCGGAATTTAAATCGCTGTTATTTTATACTTGAGAAAACATTGTGGAAAAAAGAAGAAATGGTTGTGATAAGCAATTTCTCTTTTTTCCACAATATTTTCTATCAAATAGGATGATTTCATTTCAAATTGCATTTAACAGTCATTGTCGTCTGTAACTCCTTTAGAATTGGTCTCGTCTGAATTCTAAAAAACAAAAACACCCCCCCCCCCAAAAAAAAAAAAAAAAAAAAAAAAAATAGGAAAGAGTTAACACTGAAAGGAATCTTGAGAAAATTTCTTTGACATTGGTTCGTCAATTATATTGATCATAATGATCATATTGATATTTTAAACTCAACTTATTCAGCTTAATCTTTTTTATTCAAAATCCGAAGAAAATATTAATGTAGCCAATTCCGTAGATGAAGCAAACCCTTAAGATTGCGTAAGTTTAGTGCTGAATCTTATGAATATGCTCACTCTGAAGTATGCGCAAACCCGACAATACACACCACATGTGATAAAATCACCAATATCAATCAGTTTAAGAGACTTGATAATAACAACATTTTTTCCGATTGAAATTCTATTTGCAACCGATAGCGTCAAGAGAGAAACAAAACAAATACTTTCCACTTCTCCAGAATGTGAACGTTCGCTAAATGTGTTTTTCTGAGAGGAGGATTGTGATATTTTAACAAACGCATCAATTTCGCCTTTTTACACCCATCTAGAAAAAATCTGGAAAAATAATGTGGAAATAAAGAAATCGATTGTAACAAGCAATTTCTTCATTTCCCACAATGTTTTCTATGCACCAGGACAAAGACTTTTAAATTTTTCCAAGAAAAAAAATGTTGTCTACTATTTCTTTAAATTTAGACCAGTCTAAAACTTGGTCATCTGGTAATGAGTTAAATCCGTAAAGACAAAAGTTTAGAAAAAGTAACAAGTCTAAAAGCACTGCTCCTTTAAAAGCGAGTGTATGGTTAAATAGAAAGGCAATGATTCTAGAAATGAAAAAAATATATTTGTTTTCAATGAGGTATGGACCTGAAAACTTAATTACACTGTATGAATACGCGAATACAACGGCATGATTCAATTTTTAGTTTCGTCTATCAAAAACGAGCGTTCTGTTTGGTTGAAAAATATTATTCATAACTCCATGAAAATAATTTTGAGCACGCAGCAATTTTGTATGCTTCCGTACAAAATAGTCCCATAAAAAAGGTATCAATGATGTAGGGTTTTTGCTTTTTTCGCTCGAAACTATTAAATTATAAGAAATGAAGAGAATATTTTTGTTTTCATGGAGGTATGAACCGGAAAACCTAATCACACAATGTATGAGTCCGCTTCGCGTATTCATACAGTGTTATTAGTTTTTCGGTTCATACCTCCATGAAAACAAAAAATATTCTCTTCATCTCTCAAAGGAAAAAAAATCTCTTCGTTTCTTATAGTTCAATGCCATCAAGCAAAAGCAAATGTTGTATTAGTTCTGAGGGGAAAAATAGGTCTACTTTGTGCGCAAACATACAAAATATTTGCTTGCTCAAATTATGTTCATGAAAGTATGAATCAAAGTATTGAAAGTACTGTAAGCTAGCAAAGCATTGTTTTGTTATGTAATCTTCTTAGTCATTTGTAGGGTAGAAAACATTGTGGACACTGAAGAAATTGCTTGTTACAAGCAATTTCTTCAGTGTCCACATTGTTTTCAAAAACCTTCTTTGGGGATTCTTAAAAAAGCGGGATTAAATGGGAATGGTTTGTATAGCATTCTTTCGAAGGTGTTCTCTACAATTTGAAATAAAGTTAATTCATGTTGCCAGTCATTTTGAACACAATATACTCGAGTATACACAAGAACTACTTTTTTGCGTAGACATTCAGTGGATTTAGTGGTTAAGCCCTCAGAGGCAGTTTGCACTCGTTTGAACTCTGAGAAGACCTCGAAATTTTGTCTGTTTACTTAAGCTATAAAAGCTGACGCTTTGCAAGTTAAAATTTACCATTCTTGAGTCTTGATAGACGAAACTAAAATTGAATTATAACACAGTCAAATCTTCAAAACACATTATCATTCAAACCCTTTCGTATTACACACCCAAATAAAATGAAATAAAATAAATCAATAAAACAGCTCATAAAATGTTGTGGGCAATGAAGGGGGAATTGCGTGTAACAAGCAGTTTCTTCATTGTCAACAATGTTTTCTACTATAAGACGATTTGAACTCTTTTACCATCTTAGAACTTCTTTCAGGTTTGAACATTTTGAAATTTTGGTCCTCTCATAATGGGTTAAATGGAAATTGTAAGCCCTGACTTTCGACATAGTCCCTTTTCGAGTGACATTTTCATCGATCTAAATGTTTTCCACGTAATACCACAGTCAAAAGAAAATGGAACTGCATTTAGAATCCAGAATGATAAGCACAATAGTTTAATAGTGATTCCAATTTGGTATGCAGACAATGTCACCAAGAGAGAAATTCCCCATTTTCAACGAAACCCATTTGCAGTCTTGGCGTGATAACGGAAGAAAAATTACAGAGATTGTGCACGGATTGCTGTTTATTTTTCGAAGTGATAGGCTTTTGTCAGCAGATCCATTTTCGTATTTTTCAATGTATGGTTATCAAATCATCGCTGTCGTTCTAAAACCTCGTAACTACAGTTTGAATCAAGCTGTAGTAACCAGGTTTTAGAACGACAACGACGTTATGCGTATAATTCTTGGAGACTCGTTTTAAATTTTAATCAAATTTTATATAATAACCAAATATGGATGGTGAGATCTAAAAAAAGTTAAAGAATTACTTCAAGACGTACTCTATTCAATCTGTATTTTTTGATGTATGAATCATGCCAAAAGGAAAATAGTCTGTAGTAGCACAAAATTATAATCGTGATTCAAATTTGATATCCAGTGATTCAAATTTGATATTAAGCAAACGTTTCAAAAATAGATAAAAGAAAAATTTCTAATGTTGGAAAGAGCTATATCAATCCTGATAACGGAAGAAAAATGTCGAGATAGTGCATAGATTGATTTCCTTACCTTTTCATGCTATTGAAATAAACATTTACAATACCAAATCATTTATAACAGGCATAACATATAAATCACAATGGATATTCGACTCTCGAGTCATTTCGTAAATTGAGCCTTCTCAGTCAAAATTGGGTATACAGAGTATACAATGCCATAGTTGACATAATAAACTGGTAAGTGATAACTTCACATAAAGGCCACATGGCTCTCGTAGGGACTAAAAGGGCAAAAAGGAATCCTGAACTCTTTAATTCTGTTGTCTACAGACCTGCTTTCAATAATTTCAGAATAGATCATTCCGCTAGTTTCCGATAAGGAAACTTTTACCGAATAAAAAACGAAAATAAATTTTAAAATTATATCATGATAGTAACATAAACTAAACTTGAAATTTATTTTCGGCGTCTTCTGGAATTATTGATAGAGGTGTTCGTACACACTTCAATCAATATATCTAAGATTCCTTTTTATCCCTACGAGAGCCATTGAGCATTTGAAATGACCGTTTAGCAAACTAACCGCCATAATCGTTTACATATTATGTAAATCGGTCTTCTAAATATAGAATGTCAGAAGACTTAAAAGCGGTAAAGTGGTGGAAGATTCACAATTCATGTAGATGCTAGATTACTATTTTTGAAAACAGCCCACAAATCCTTGTCTGTTCCAATCAAGTAGGGAATCAAATTGTCTCATCAGCGTGTATACCCGTGAGATCACTTTCCAGACAGATTTTGTAGATTACTTATGACATTTTGTTTAAAATGGACGGGAGATTTAAACCAGTTAAAGCTTCAAGTACAACACTGGTTCGAAAGCTTAAACACGATAAAACAATAGTCTAGAAGACCAAAAAGTTCCGTCTTGCGATAAACATATTTAGTCCGGAAATTTTGAAATGCAAGTATTTACAAAAGGGATTAAATCCATTACAGGTCAACTTAAGTTGGTATTACAATAATATGTGCATAACTAGTTAGAATGAATCATTAAAATACTATTAGACTAATATATGACCTACGTCGAGAAGTAAATAAACCCCAAAGTGTTTCCATAACTCGCTTGAATCATTTGCGTAAATTTAGTTCTAGGACCATTGCCGTACGATCTTTCAGAATATCTAAAACGACTAGGTGTTTCTTGGTTAAGTCTTCGCTTTAAACTTCCGCCAGGTTTAGAGGCCATATCTCAATATATTTTTCGGGAATCTTTGGACCCGCTTTATAAATTTATTAGTTGTTTAAATCTCAAAGATCAGAAACCTAGTAGGCCAAATGTTATCAGTCCAGGATACAATTAAAAATCGAAATGGTAAAAATATAAGTACCAGTCAAACTCACCTTTAATCAATACGCATGTTGATGATATGGCGATTCCGGCGATTAGTTTCATGGATGAATTCGACTTTTCAAATAGTACTACAAGAAATTTTTGAATCAATTTGTGTGCAATGATACATATTTGTATATAGTCGTCAGGCTCCTTGGAGTAAAGAGCGAATACCGTCGAGGGCCACATTACAGGAGTTACCTGACTGCAATAAAAGAAAAGGAAAATTCGTGTCATATCATAAAAATAAAATAAAAGTACTGAAAGTACTGACAGCTATCAAAGAATGATACCCGGGCAGTCGCCGTAGAGAAAACTGCAGTAGATATATTTGTTTGTTTTAATGGGGTTTAACGCGTTTATAACAAATTTTCAGTCATATCGCAGCGGCTAGCGCAACTAACAATGGAGTCCTTGTATATCTCGCACCAGTACTGGAATTACATCCTTTCCTAGCCCCCAGTTGTTATCCCACTTTGATTTACGATTATCCACCCATTGGGGAGAGACAAATGTCTGAAGGAATATGTGCCGCCGCCGGAGATCGAACCCTTGACATCCCATAATTGAAGATTATGAGTCTGATGCACTACTAACAGCCCTTAATCGGCGGTCTAAAGTAGAAAGAAAAACCAAAGGAATCTTTTTTTTTACTATACGGAAAATCCGCATTTAATATATATTAAGTAAAACTAATAATGTATTTTCAATAAAATGATCGCTAGCCACGCCCACAGAGCTCTAACATGGAGACCCTTAAAGATATTAAACGGCATTATTTTGCAAAAATTCATGGCCAGTAACATGTAACAAAAAATTAAAATGGTTGGTGGGCGACCTAAACATCACAACCACAGCTAAAAATGCTTCATTTAAATGTCGGTCAATGTTGGAGTTCACAGTTCACTTCCGGTCTAAACGAATGATTTAATTTGTCGATTGTTTATTTGATCGACTGCAGTAAATTGTCCAAAATTGCGTTGCACTGACTGTACATTGCGTTTAATGCAAATATATGCATTACAATACAGAAAGAAGATTTATGGTGATATTCTCTATAGACTGTCTAAATATAAAAAGTTGGAGAAATCATACGTTTGAAGGCTTTATTTTACGATCTCATCAACATATAATAATGCTACAGGAGACGCCGTAAACGCGGTAAACTGAGTACGGGAAAAAACGTTTGTCATTAACCCATTACCAGACGGCAAAATTTTAGATTTGCCCAAATTGAAAGAAGTTGCAGACGGCAATTTAAAGTTTATGAAATTTTGGATTTTTCAACTTTCTGGGTAGAAAACCTTGTGGAAAATGAAGAAATTGCTTGTAACAAGCAATTTCTTCATTTCCACAAGGTTTTCTAAAGTTTTTTCTTTAGGGGCGTTTAAAGGCGTCTCTGAGTGGGAATGGGTTAAACGGCATGGGCCGTTAGTTTCAAATTTATTATTCATGGTCGCCCAAAATGTATTTTTTCTGAAGTCAGTTCGGCAGAGGTGAACAGGTTTAAAAGGCAAGACTTTGAATAAGATAAATACCAATTTAAAGTTTTTTGAAATACTAGATTTTTTAACTTTCTGTGTGGAAAACATTGTGGAAAATGAAGAAATTGCTTGGAAAATTGTTTTCTAGAAGGGCGTCCAAAAGCGTCATTGTGTCGCAATAGATCAATTATATATGTAGCTAATGACATACAATAAAAGGCAAATCCTTGGTTGGTTACCAATATTTCGTACCAACAGAACGAATAAGCTTTAGTTTCGACGTTTAAGTTCCCAAACCAACATTACGTCGGTCGGTGAACAGAATGTCGCAAATACAGCTTTATTCAAGCCGCATGTACGAAATTCTGGTTGATCACCGATGATAAATGCCTAACACAAATGATGGAGATCAAAGTTCACTCCGGATCTAAATGAATGATTTGATAAGTCAATCTTTTTTTACCCATTCCAACACGGCAATTTTTAGACTGTTCCAAATTCAAAGAAGTTGCAGACAACGATATAGATTTGAGAGAATTTTGAATATCTCTGTCTTTTTGTGTAGAAAACAAGGTTGAAAATGAAGAAATTGCTTGTCACAAGCAATTTCTTCATTTTCAACCTTGTTTTCCTAAAGCCTTTTCTCGATGGGGCGGAAAATGTGGGATGGTGCGAGAATGGGTTAATTGATAGTAACGATCTGTCTCTTGTGCATATCAGACAAAGAAATCTAATATTTCATTATTTCACGACTTGCATATTGTCACTTTGGGCTTCCAAAATATCGCGATTCCAGCCTGAACAAAGGAGCGGACTTAGTTTAGTGGTAACGCGCTACACTCCGGTGTCGGGGTCCTTGGTTTGATCTCAGCTTCTCTAGTCATTAGGATGAGACTTAAAACCAAGGCGTCCTCTCCGCAATACCCCAGTGGATGAGTTGGAAGCAAACTAGCTTGAACACGCTGGATACGTAATGTTTAGATAGCCAAATGACGGCATTCGATATTTCGTCGTTAGGCGCGAAAATGTCGTAACTAAAGCTATATTAAAACTATAGTTACGACATTTTGCTCGAAAAAACGACGATTTGTTCATATGTTGATTGTATGGGAACACAACATGACAAATGAATAATAAATAAACAAATCCGCTAATAAGTAAGTACGGCACATTGACCCAATAATACAGAACCAATAACCCATGTTATTTAATAGATGTTTTGTGTACCTTCCATTGCTTCAGTGAATCATACCAGCTTAACTTTGTACCTTATCGTATCTACAGGTTTATTCAAGCTATAGTTACGACATTTTGTACGCCAAACGACGATTTGTCCATCTGTCGTAATGTATGGGAACACAACATGACAAATAAATGAATAAATCCGCTTATAAGTAAATATGGCACATTGACCCAATAATACAGATCCAATAACCCACGTTATTTAATAGATGTTTTGCGTGCTTTCAGTTAATCATACCAGCTTAACTTTGTACCTTAGCCCATCAACCATTTTCCTTTACCTTCGTCTAATATATAGCGGAAAACAGAGTGGGTTAACACATTCCCTGACACTTTAAGGCGCCCCAAAGAAAAAAAGTCTTAGAAAACATTGTGAAAAATGAGGAAATTGCTTGTCACAAGCAATTTCTTCATTATCCACATTGTTTTCTACCCCAAAAGTTTAAAAAAATCGAAATTTAATCAGCTTTTAATTGTCATCTGCATCTCCTTTCAATTCGGACCAGTCTAAAATTTTGCTGTCTGGTAATGGGTTAAGGGGATCTTTCACTCTTTGAGGATCGATCCGGGAACTTCGTAAACTAAATAGTTCAAAATTGGGTTTTAACGCCATTTTTAACAGTATTTCATTTTTCAGCTAGAGTACCGAACTACGGATTCTGGGTATTTCTTATACCAGTACTACCACTAAATCCTCTCCGAGCCTCCAGTTGCTCATCCCAGCTAGGTTTACGTTATTCGACCCTTTAGTGTCGGAAAGATAATATACGGACTGATCCAAATCGAAAGAAGTTGCAGACAACATTTCAAAGTGTTAGAATGAAAAAAGAAAAGTACTGCAAAATTTGGTAACAAGTAATTTCTCCTTTTGCCCTATTTTTGACTCATTTATTTTTCTTAATGGTGGCAAAATGCTGGAACGATTCGCAAGTCATAGATACAGTCATGTAGTACAGTTCTTGTTGTTTCCGTTACTCAGAAATTTGGGTTTATATTGAATAGCTTCTCCCTTCTAGAAAAGGCATTCAATCCGTTACCAGACGACAAACATTTATGCTGGTCAGAATTGAAAGGACTAAGTTGAAGATGCCAATTTAAAATTAGTTTTTTAACTTTATAGATAGATATTATTGTGGAAAATGAAGAAATTGCTTGTCGCAGGCAATTTCTTCATTTTAAACAATGTTTTACCAATTCTTTTCTTTGGGGCGTCAAAAAGCGTCAATGTAAGGGAATGGAGTTACTTGAAGACAAGACAAAGGAATACTACGTTCCAAATGATCACGACATGTTTCCAGAACAGATCCATTAGTCTGGCCCATTTTCTAAATAGCTCTGTTAACATGTTGTCTAACTGAAGCGTCATGATTCATTTTTCAAAGGCACTCTGAGAATGTTGGTCACTCGAGCGAATTTCCTCGAATTCTTTATTTTCTGCCAATAATACACGCCATCACGAACGCCCGTAAAAAGATTTAAATTACTTAGCAGTATTAACACATTATCACAACACACTTTATTCTGACGCCCTCGAGATATTTTTTAGGAAAACATTGTAAAATAAAACAGAAGTTTGAAAAAAAGTTATTCTTTTCTCGCAATGTTTACTACTTGTATAAAAATTCTTTTTCAAATTCAAAATGTCGCTTGCCCCTTGTAATAAGGCCCAGTCTAAAATAACCAGCTTAAATGGTAGAAAATATAGTGTAAAAGTGAAATATATTTGTTACAAAATATTTGCTCTTTTTCAACAATGCTTTCCCATATAAGATCTTATGACCATGAAAATAGGTGATTGTAGGGGAAAGGATCAAGTAATATCGAACGATAGGAGGAATCTTATTTACCTATTTACAAGAGAGAAAAAGGCCGTGCTGATTTGCTTGAATGCTCATTTCTCTTAACCCATTCCAACTCAATCCCTCCTTTTTACGCCCCTCGAGAAAAAAGCTTTGGAAAACATTGTGGAAAATGAAGAAATTGCTTGTATCAAGCAATTTCTTCATTATCCACAATATTTTCTATCCAAAAAGTCTAAAAAACTCAAAATTCCATCAACTTGAAATTGTCGTCTGCAGCTTCTTTCAATTTGGACCAGTCTAAAATTTTACTGTGTTGGAATGGGTTAAACTTCCTTTGCATTATTTTATGTTTGTGCCAATTGACGAATTGTGGCTGTAAACCAAAGAATCTATCGACCTATCGAATCATTCATATAGACCAAAAGTAAACGTTGATCTACGAAATTGGTCGACATTTATGTGAAGTATTTTTGTTGGTTTGGTGAGCTAAACTGTGCGATTATAGCTAATTCGGGAATTAGTTATGGCGTTTAGCTCGACCAATCAACCATTTCACTCTTTTGTTACATGTTTCTGGCCATAAATATAAAATAACGACGTTTTATATCGAAGTTTAACTTCCCATGGCTCACGACCCGTCATTTCATTTATGTTTGACCAATCGCGACTGTCAATCAAGGAACAAACCGACCAATCAAATAATTCATTCAGTCCGGATCCGAACGTTTCAACTGCAAAATTGGCCGCCATTTTTGTTTACCTCTATTGTTGGTTTGGCGACCTAAACGCCTTATTCAAGCTGTTGTTACGACGTATAGGTCACCAACCAACCATTTTACTTGTTTGTTTCATTCTACTTGCCGTAATTTTCGCAAAATAACGCCTTTGAAAATCGAAGCGGAACTTCCTGTTGGAGTTAATGGGCGGGGCCTGGGGATTCAGTGGGCGGTTCGCTAAACACATCCACTGAAAAAAGACATTGCAGTTCAACAGAGATAATAAACGTCATTATATTGTAAAATATGTGTCCAAGGGCATCAAATAAAAGGCATTATTTTTTTGCCGAGCATTACTCTGTAACTACAGCTTGAATAAACCGAATTTATGCAGTTTAAGTCACCAATCAAACAATATCACTTAATATACATGTTGGAGTTCAAAGTTCACTTCCGAATTAACCCTTTCCTGTTTGTAAACATTTTAGACCTATCCAAATTCAAAGGTTTTACAGACAAAAGTTAAAAAGGGTCTAATTTTAAAAATAACCATTCAGTACGGTAGTAAATATTGTAGAAAAAGAAAAATTGCTTGCTTCAAGCAATTTCTTCTTTTTCTACAATGTTTTTTTTAAATTATAGACTCACAGGGGCGTAAACACCAGGGATTGAACAGAAAAGGATTATATGAATGATCCGATTTGTCAATCGGGTATCTAATACGTCAATTACATCCAAAGGTCAAGATCTGGTACCTGTGTGTAACCGTGTTTCAGAACAGATCGTTTACATATGGAGATAGAAGGATATACTCAATTTAATTGACCCACTTCAGCTTAATTAATTAGATTTTATTTTCCAATTACGGAACTAAAAACCCTCTTGATGACACTTCTGGAAAGGTCAAGTACACAAAGGTTGACAACAGCTTTAACTTTATCATGGGTAGGTACCATATAGGAAAAAAGATATTATTTGATTGATTGATTGATTGAATGAATGAATGAATAGATAGGGTTTAACGCCACCTTCAACAGTATTTCAGTAATATCGCGGCGGCTAGTGCACCTAGTTTTGGCTTTCTGTCGTTTCTAAAACAGCTGCAACCACAGCTCTCGATCAGAACAGCCAGCTGCTCATCCCACTTAAACGCACCACTTATCATTCATTTAAGAGATGAAGAATGAAGAAGAATGAAGAAGCGGATTCATACATAAGTGTGATGAGGTTTTTCAGTTCATACCTCCATGAAAACAAAAAAATATTCTCTTCATTTCTTATAATTTAATTGAATTGATTGAACGGGGTTTAACGCCGCTTCAAACAGTATTTCAGTCATATCGCGGCGGCTTGAGCACCTAACAATGGATTCCTGGTATATTTTCACACCAGTACCACCACTACATCCTTTTCTAGCCTCCAGCTGCTATCCCACTTAGGTTCACGATTATCCACCCATTGGTGAGAGACAAATGTTGGAAATAATATGTGCCGCCGCCGGGGATCGAACCCATAACACCCCATGTATAATTTAACAGCATCGAGCGAAAAAAGCAATAACTTAAAGAAATTAGTGTTTCTTCCCTTACGGCCTATGTAGATGCACAACTTGAAAAAAAATTGGATGAAAGAAGAATGCGACATGCCAAGAGGCCGTCAACTTAAAACAAATTTGACCTTGTTACATTCTAAAATCAATAAGATTCCGCACCATACTAAAGGGTACCCGGGTGCAAAGTTTGATATAAGTTGTCTGAAAATGTGTCTTGTCGAGAGACCACCAAAGTGTATTGGACAGACGCACATACGGATGGCCACACGCTCACGAGCAAAGAAGTCTTGGGTAGTAAAATTCAAAGAAAAGTATTCAGAATTATTTAGCACACGTTAGTAATGTGATACAGTAAGCAATATTACAGAAAAGTAATTGTGCTACTCAGAGCAGTTCATCGCCGGAGAGTATATGCCGAAGCCTTCGGTCCTCCACGGTAAGACAGAATAAAGCAACAGCTTGTAACGAATTAACAAAGTCTAACGATTTTTAAAATCGCAAAACTTTCATCTCATAAAGGTTTTTTTTGAAGTCCCCCGAGAAGGGCTTCTTTCATTTCTTTGCTGTCATTCATTTCCAGTACTGTGATCTATTAGCTCCTCTTTAGTTTTTTGCTTAGATGGTTATTCAGAAGAAACGAATTAAATCTCAGGAGAAAATCTTCATAAATAGGATTCATTTTGACACTTTTTTGTAAGTATGTTTCATATGGCAACTCTAAAATATAAACGTTAAACTCGTTCACTCATGTGCGTTGGTTGTACCCGCCGTCTCTTCAGAGCCTTTATTTTACGCGCTCTGTTTTGGGATTTTTTTTTAGACCTGTCCGAATTCAAAGGTTTCGCAAGCGATAATGAAAAGTGGATTTAATTTGAAAAATATCCATTCAGTAGGGTAGAAATAATGTGGAAAAAGAAGAAATTGCTTGTTACAAGCAATTTCTTTCTTTTCTACAATGTTTTCTCTTATAAAATCACAGGGACGTGAAAACCACGGATTGAACAGAAAAGGGTTAACCCTTTCCTGTTATGCAAAATTTTAGACCTGTCCAAACTCAAAGGTTTTGCAGACGAAAATTTAAAGTGGGTTTAATTTGAAAAATTACCATTCAGTAAGGTAGAAAATAATGTGGAAAAAGAAGAAATTGCTTGTTACAAGCAATTTCTTTCTTTTCTACAATGTTTTCTCTTATAAAATCACAGGGACGTGAAAACCACGGATTGAACAGAAAAGGGTTAACCCTTTCCTGTTTTGCAAAATTTTAGACCTGTCCAAACTCAAAGGTTTTGCAGACGAAAATTTAAAGTGGGTTTAATTTGAAAAATTACCATTCAGTAAGGTAGAAAATATTGTGGAAAAAGAAGAAATTGCTTGTCATAAGCAATTTCTTCCTTTTCTACAATGTCTTCTCAATTATAAAATCACTGGGACGTGAAAACCATGGACTGAACAGGAAAGGGTTACCATTGTCAGAGACAAAATGATTTTTAGACCAAGAGCCAAAATAAAATAAAATCACAAAAAGCACTATGGCTTAGTGTCTGGACTTACCACACAGTTGAAACTGTTGGCAATGTGATGCGCCAATCCATTACCATACGAAAAGGGTCCATTTTAGAAGAGAGATAAGTCGGAGTCTAGGTTCGATACTTTTAGCTTTAGTATATTTTCTCAATTGTTGAATAGTACTTCTTATTCACTTATATGGTTGTCTTCATCATCATCTTCATCAAGCGCAACAACATCAACAATGTCTCAAGCAGACACTCCAGTTCTGACCGGTGCTAAACTCGACGTTTCTCAAATGTTTGAAGTGCAGCAGAAAGAGCTCTTCTTGCGTCAAGAGTCACAAATGTGGCATTAAACACAAAATAATCAAAATGACAAGCATGTTCATCTTTTTGAAAGAGGTAGATTGACCGTATCAATAGTTTGGGGCTTGACGGATTTCCAAAGTAAGGTTTGTCTGTGATCGGGTTAGTCCAAAGGTTAAATTAAGTCATGCTGGGCAATAAGATAAGTCCTCATTAAACGGCAGCCTGACACAAATAATAAATTAACGGAAATATACACATGTACATAGTGAGCAGAATCAACATTGCGTCAATTTAAGTCTAAATTATGAGATTCAATTCCTCTTACATATCATTTCATACATACGAATCGCCGTTTCCACTAAAAAATCGGTTAACAAAGTGAATTGGTCATTAAGACCTGAAGTTAAAATCATGACATTTTGCTTTTATGTCATAGATTATGTCGGTTTAGCTTCTTAGACAACAAAACTGCAGCCTTTTCAAGCTATAGTTAAGACTTTTATTTTGCAAACCAACGATTTTGTTTTATTTTCCAGATCATTAACCATACAAACTAACATCTTGAAATCTAAGCCTAACTGCCATATCGGAGGTCTATTGGCGTGGTCAGAGATCCGTGTATTGACGGATCTCCGCTGAGAGGAGTCGACGGTTGACATTTCGATTCCCGACCGACCTCTTGTTACGTGGGCATGTCCAAGAGGAAATATTTCAAAGCTCGATCCTAGTACTGGTCATACACAGGAAGTTCATGAGAAAGTGAACTTTGTCCTGGTATTACTGAAGGATCGATCAACCAATCAAATCACCACTTCCGTTTGAAGCCGCCATGTGTTGCTTCGACAAATGTGGGAAACCATTTCGCCAGAGGGAGGCATACTCTTTTAAAATATGTTTATGTCGCCATCCAACGATTTAGATTTCGATTTACAGAACAAAAAAGCTATTAAGAGAATCTAATATTTGAATAAAATTCAACAATATTCTTTGAGATTCTATACCAACGTAAGGTTCAGATAGTAAGAGTTTTCTGTTGTAATCAACTCTCTGTAAAGTAATGTGTGATGTTCTTATTTTTAATTATAGTTTGTCCCACGTCTAGGGGAAACATTTGATGTTGACTTATTCAATCTGTAGTTACGATGTTTAAGACGCCACCCTACGGTTTTACTCTTTTTTTACATGTTCCTGGCCATACATTTTACAAAAATTATGCGTTTCGATAGAGAAACTTCCCGTTGGAGTCAGCGGGCGGCCCAGAAGAGTAAAGGGGGGGGGGGAGAGACAGCGATCCGCCAATTATCTAATATTACATCTCCCAATTTAAAAAATATATATACTGTAGATTAGTTTCGGAATAAAATCATCTTCTCTTCCTTTATATAAATCACTAATTGTAAATTGTTGCTAAAAGTAAGATTCATATATACTCATCTCGAGACATCATCAAGGATGAACTTTTTCAAGTTCTGCTTTCGTCCTTTTTTACATGACACCATTAAGTATTATTAATTGTTCTGTACATTTCTAAAAGATCTGTGCAAAAAAAAAAAAAAAAAAAAAACAACAACAGAGAATCTAATACTGCACGATTTCTACGAACACTGCTATTTCGGAGAGTCCCTCGAAGTAGGCGTGACCAGCGGATCTGTCAATTTCATCACAAAATTTATGACGCCATAAATAAGATCGGAATATACAGAGATTTTGCGCAGTGAATATTTACAGTGAGTGTCTTTGACAGGAAAGTAATGACGTATATCCTTTGGTAAATAGGCCTTAGAACCAGTATGATCTTGTTTCTGGGAAGATCCTTTACGAACGGTTAAAGGGAATTAAACCGAAAATAAAAGCATCACGAAAACGACTGATTTAGCGAATTATGACATTTGATTCCTTGTATTTGTATAAAACCCAAGCAATGTTTCATAAAAAGTAGGGTGATTACTTTATTTGCATAACTTATTCATACCGCTTCATGAAAACACTTTGACACGCTCATTTTAAGTGCAAAATTTATACGGGTACAATCATTACTTTAATATTTATAATAATGCGAAGCATCTTTGGGTGACCAATAGCGTAACTACAGCTCGTTGTTTGAACTGCAGATAAATTGAGCTACAGTAAGGAGATTTTTTTCTATCGCAAAACGACTATAATTGACAGAACATTGTCACTGGGAAAATAAATGAATAGATAAATAAATGTAGATAAAAGTATGAATAAATGAATGAATAAGACAGGATAAATCAATAAATAAGATAAGATAAAAAGAAAAAAAAAGTTCTTCATCCGTTTTATCTTGACCACAGAAAATAACCGATTCCTGAACAACCACCTGTTTTCACAAGGATAAGGAATCGTTTATAAGAAAAAAAGTGTTTAAACGAAGAAATTACTGCGAAGCCCTTTACAACGCCTTTCCTGATAACATTCACGTTGGAATGGCCTTTGCAATATTTCCTGTTAACCAGTCTATTTTTGTCGTCTGATGCAACGTTTTGCACCGACCTCATCTAACAAAGACCGAGAATAATGTAGAATAAACCGAGTAGACCTGATGAATAAATCCGTATCTGTAGCTAGAAGTAATATCATACTTGTTTACTCACGTTAGAAAAGAAAGAAATTTCAACCCTTCCCTGTACAAACCCGGGATTTTACGTCGCTGTGATTTTATATTTGAGAAAAAATGTGGAAAAAGGAGAAAATGCTCGTTACAAGCAATTTCTCTTTTTCCCACAATATTTTCTACCAAAAAGAATGGTTTCATTTCCAATTGCATCCAATATTTGTTTAAACATATTTTATTCATAACATTTTTGAAAAAAAGTTACAAAGACTGCCATATATATAATAAAAGACAAGATATAAAATAGATTTGAACGAAAGCTTGCGCTTATAAATTTCTTTTCCATATATTCACGATGATGTAAACTAGAGTCTTAGCCATGTTACTTTTTTAAATTGAGTGATATTTATTTCTAAATAAACAATTTAAACCAGGGGATTAATTTAGAAATATTGAAAGTATAAAAACGAATGATTTGGTGAATGATAAGTGATACTTATTGTGCGGGGTGCTCCTAAACCAAAGACGTTCACCAAATTCAAGCCAAATGAAAGAGAGAAAAAAAGAGAAATAAATAGTGATAGTAAGAAAGAATGATATTTGCATTAATTAATTGGGACGACTAAACCTTCTGCTGTCCCGACTTCTAGAAATATGCAAGCATTAAAGGTAGGGCCATCATTGCCGAGCAGCAAAACATTAAGACTACAATGTAAGGAATGGAACATTTTATTTCTAGGAATGCTTTGATTCTTACAGTCAAAATACTAGTGGTATGTATTCTTAATTGCACCGCATTGGCACATTGGTGAACCAATTAAATGCTAGATATACTAAAAAGGCAATTGACGAATCTAATACTCGAATTACATTTGGCAAGTTATTCCAATCATCAATTACAGATGTTATGAACGCATTGTTATACAGTGATGTTCGGCATGCAATATCTTGTATATCATAAGCTCTACGTAATTCCTAATTATTATCATAACCTACTCTTTCTGGTACGAGTGAAGAAAAATGTTCAGGGGTAAGGCCATTTATCATTTTTAAGTACAAAATTAATTTGTGTTTCCATCTTCTTATTCTTAAGGTTTTGCATCCCACTGCGTTTTGCGAATGTTATAAAGACACAACTCAGTATATTCTGTAACAATTCTAGCGCAATCATTTTGTAACGTATCCAAATCATTTTTAAAGAGTTGTCCCAGATAATATCAGCGTATTCTAGAATTGGTCTTATGAATGAAAAATATAGTTTGTAGTGTATTTCTATCGAACAGGTTAAGCTCTCTTAACATTAACCCTTTTCCAGTCTTTATCTAAAGTTTCTTCCAACCGATGGTCCAAAGATCAACTATTTGAGATGTGAAGCCCAAGATGTTTATTGACTTCAACATTGGGTAATACGACATTTGACATGCGAAGGTCCGGATGAGGAGGTTTTGAAATTTTACTAGATACTATAAAAGATTCTGATTTTGTAGGATTAAATTTTACAAGCCATTTGTTTGCCGATGCTTTGATCTTGTATATATCAGATTGTAGGTTAGACGCAGCTATTCCAGCGTCCTGTACTACAAGTGGAAGACTAGTATCGTCTGCAAAAAATTTAATACTTGAATCGATATTTTCATCGATGTCGATTATTTATGCTAAAATAATAGAGTACCAAAGATTAAGCCTTGAGGAACTCCTGTGGAAATGTATGAGATGTTTGAAGACGATCCAGGCAGTATTATCCTTTAACCGCGATAAAAAAGATAGTTTTTGAACTAGACGAGTAGTTTACCTGAAATTCCAGATTGTTCCAGTTTAAAAAGGAGTCCTTTAAGCCGGACTTTGTCAAAAGCCTTACTTATTTTGAAGATAATTCGGAACTCATAATCTAGTGCCTTGCTAGTTTTGATATATAGAACTGTTAATTCGTTAACAGTTGAATATCTCGATACAAAAACAACAAAAAACAAACAAACAACAACAAAAAAAAAAAACAAAAAAAAAAAACAAAAAAAAAACACAGAAGAAGTTGTATATTTTAGGAAATTGAACAAGAGTTTAAAGATAATTCTTTCAAATGATTTAAATGATTTTTCGATAGTATTCAGACGTGATATTGGTTTTGTTTGTTTGTTTGAATTGGGTTTAACGCCGCTTTTAACAATCTTTCAGTTATATCGCGGCGTCTGGAGCACCTAACAATGGATTCCTGTTATTTCTCGCACCAGTACTACCACTACACCCTTTCCTAGCCTCCAGCTGCTATCCCACATAGGCTTACGATTATCTGCCCATTGGCGGTAGACAAATGTCGGAAAGAGTATTACCGCCGTCGGGGATCGAACCCGGGACCCTTTGAAAGAAAGTCCGACGCGCTACCAACTGCGCTATGACGGCGGCGTGATATTGGTTTAAAGTTCGATAAGAGCAATGGATCGCCTGACTTGAAAACTGGACAAACATTTGACATTTTCCATGAAGATCAAACAATACCCGAATTCAACGATTTCTTAAAGAGTTCACAAAGAGGTCTATCTAACTGTTGTTCACATTCACGTAAAACACAATTACTGATACTATCTGTTACGGAAGCTTTGTTTAGTGGGAGGCTATTAAGAACATCGAATACCTAATCTTTTTGTATATGGATACTACCCAGTGTTACATCTTGTCGGCGAATATCCGTTGGTAATTGGACCGGAGAATCGTCAATAGAAATTCAGTAGCTTGAACTTGGTTTAAGTTAAGACTTTAAAGCTTCCACCAATCGCTAGATTTTAATTGGCAAGATTTCGATTTATTAGAAATAACTTCGGATTAACGTCTTTTTGACTGGCGTATGATTGAAATAATTTCATGTCTTAACTGTCAAAACTTGGTCCAATAGAAAGGGTTATTACTGGTTTTTGCTTTCTTGTAAGCTCTTTTTCTCTGACGAATTTTCAGCTTTTTTATTAGTAGTCACCCATATTGGGTAAAATGGGCGAATCGTTATTTCTTTGAATGTAATATATTTTTCCGAACGATTTGAAACGAGACTTGTGAAATTTTCTGTGGAAACGTCATATATTGTTATCCAAGTAGCTTAACTCAATTTATTTTAAATTCATCGTAATTTGATTATATTTCAAAGTTCTTGATTTGAATGTCTTAAATTTTGGCTTGACGAAATTTAAACCCCCGAAAATAGGACATTGAGAGCGTTTATTATTATCAAGACAGGGATCACCGATACCACATGTCAGTATGGAGTTTTTGCTCGTTATTTGAAAATGGTCAATCATCATTGAAGAATTCACAGTAAAATGGCTTGGTTCTTCGATGCATTGATTCAAAGAACATTGACTACAAAGAGATTGAATTTTATTTTAATGCCTAGTTGTCCTTTCTTTAAGGTTAGAATCAACCGTAATGATGGTATCAACTATGTTAGTATCGACAACAAGCCCAATAAAGTTTTCTGTTAGTTAGGTATAGTTGGCATTTGAGTTAGGCGGACGATGAAAAATATTCCATATAAAATTTGTTTCAAATTACTAAGATTTAGTTGAATCGAAATGCATTCTACACTAGATGGATCAAGATCTAACCCTCTAGTGTATGCTAAGTTATTTTTAATATAGACAATGACGCCTCAATACCGATCATCTATATTGTCTTTCTTTTCCGGGGGTTGGAATGATGGGCAAGATATTTCGTTTGTACCACAGCTATCACGAGCCATGTTTCAGGGAAGAATGCAATGTTGGTTTGACTATGTTTCTTAAATTTTGAACATTATAACGCACGGTTGATAAATGGTTAGGGAGGTTAAAAATCGATAAATATCACTTGAACAAGCGCTATGGCTGGGACTATTTACAGGACCCAGATTAGTATGTCCATCGCCTACCAAAAAAGTGAGTGTAATATCAAAATTGAATTGATATAAGAGAGAAAAAGATATTAAAAAATAAGCGGTGTGACAAATTAATGTTCTGCAAATGTTTGTCACTTATCGTTATATGCAATGTATTGTGGGTTATTACAAGCTTTTGCATATTTGAGATTTACTTCTAGTGAGTGGGTTAATAATTGTGTTTTTGTCCGAATAAGACATAGTGAGAAAATCATGTGAAGACTAAGTATAAATGTGTAGTGCCGCGTCCGTGTACTTTGTGGTAGCTCTTTTCGTTGTAACATTATGTCATGGTGCTGATCATAATGAGAGATAATCTAAAGTAACAGACACGTGCATCCAATTTTCATTGTCGTCTAAAAAAAACAAACCAAACCAAACAAAAAAAAAAAAAAAAAAAAAAGAAAAAAGAAAACACACACACACAAAAAAAACAAAAAAAAACAAACCCATAACAAAACTAACCAAAAACAAAAAAGACATAACAAAAAAAAACAAAACAACAACAACAACAACAACAACAACAACAACAACAAAAAAAAAAACACCAAAAAACAGGAAAGGGTTACAGTAAGAATATCATAGTAACAGTTATACGAAAACGTGTAAAAGCTGTATAGTAAAATTTAATATCTAAATATATAAAAATGTCCCTTTTCTCATCTTCAATTCAATACAAGTTTTTTATTAAAAAAAACTGCTAAATAAGATTCCATATTTCTTTCACAAGATCAAGTTCGACGTTTTGTTGCGTTAATTTGCCGCCTGAAATAGTCAAATAATGTTGACCTTCGATTGTCTTATTCAAGTGGAAAAGTTTGCAACCAAACGGCAAGCTCTGCCATTTCAATTAATTATTTTCTATGTGAATCAACTTGTGTCTATTTTGTTTGCGTGTAATTCTCTGTGGTATATTCAATTGAAAGGGCAGCATCAAGAGTAAGAGAAAGCTCTGGTAGGACAACGATTTCCACGGTTAGACAACGAGGGTATGACAAAAGGAGCAAAATATACGATAAAGATAGTCACTGGTTTCAGAAGCTTATATTTGTGTCGCCGGACATTTAATGTAGTGAAAACTTGATCAGTAATGTTATTTTATTTTGACTGAAACTAAGTTGAATCATGATGACAAGTTTATTGTCACACTTATGACTTTTTGGACTGAAGGTACATATAGCAACAGCCAGAAATAGGGAAACTGTCCATTTTTTTATTAAGTAAGTAAAGATTTTATCGGTTCTTAACCTCGAACTTCCAGTTTTGTGAAGCGATAACAGACAATTTAAATGGTTGAAACCCCATTCATAAAACAAAAGTGTCTCTATCTCTTTGGTGGTTTTGTTAATTTTGTGACATTAAGTCTTGATAATGGCCAGTTATTACCAATGTTGATCTAAAGACTGTTTTATATCGCCCTTTTACACATCTAGTTAAAAAAAAAGAAGAAAAAAAATCTCAAACAAAATCCCCAACAATATCTCATATGTTCTTGTCAACTAAAAGTACAATATTTCCAGTGGTATGTTTAAACTGGGTGGATACAATTACTTGTAAATGAGCTTATCTGTTAAATTGCATTCTTTAACTCTTCTCCACAGCGGGATTATTTCTTTCCTATCTTAACTCCCATAGGAGACTTCTCGTTATTATATACATAACGGGGATGTTTAGGATTCCTCTGTCAGGGATGTTATATTGAAAAAAAAATCTTTGGGGTTTCGCTTGATGTCATTAAATTGTGAGAAATGAAGAGAATTTTTTTCAGGGAGGTATGAAACTGTTTCGCGTATTCATACTGTGTGATTAGTTTTTTCGTTTCATACCTCCCTGAAAAGAAAAAAAAATATTCACGTCATCTCTTAAATCTTATAAAAAAGGCCAGTATTAAGTTCAGTGGGCGGGGCCAACGATTCGTCTATTATTGAAAACATCTCCCACAGACTAAAATACAAAATATTCATCGGTTAGATAAATCTCACCGAAGTCCCTTGCAATGTAGAAGATTTTTTGTCATCTCTAAGCCCTCATTTATTTTCAGCACAGTGATTTATTTTACCTCTATAGTTTTTACTTGAATAATTATTCAGAAGAAATGGGATTGAATCTCATAGGACATTTAGCGTCCCAGTTTGTCAAAGTGTTACATCTAGAAGAGGTCCGAAATGCATTCCGAAATAGACCGAACAAGACATATAATTTGAAAAACAGTTTTATTCACTCATTTTTTTTTTTATATTTTTTATAGATACAGGGTTGATATTTGAAAGTGAATAAAATAAAGAAACAAATAAATAATAATAATGATGTGGTCTTTTGGAGACTGTTATGAAATTCAAAGAAACTACTAAAAGTATAGTTCTGATCTAATTTATTTAACCTGAATTAGGTTTATCTAAGTCAAAAACAGACTATCTGACTTTAGTTTTATATACCGACCGCATATTTTACAAAATAATGTCGTTTATTTTATCAGTTGAACTGCCAGGATCAAACTAAGAAAAATCAATTAAGTCCCTGGGATTTTACCATTGAGAAAATATTGTGAAAAAAGAAGAAATTGCTGGCGACAAACAATTTCTTCTTTTACCACAACAATTTCTACCCTGTTGAATGGTTCTTTTTCAAATTAAACATTCTTTATACTTTCGTCTGCAAAACCTTTGCATTTGGACCAGTCTAAAATTTTGCGAAACAGGAAAGGGTTAATAATACAGCAGACCTCGGATACGTAGTTGACCAATCGCGACTGTCCTTTAAAGATTTAATAGAACAATAATTTAGACCGGAAGTGGACTTTGAACTGTGACATTGATGTTAAGTATTTTTCTTGTTTGGCGATTTAAAGATCGTAACTAGAGCTTAATCTAAAACCTTTTGCCGCGATAAGACAAGTCTTAAATGTTGTCTTCTGGTAATTGGTTAATGTACAAAAAGTTAATCTATGTCATTAAAAATCTTTTTTGGTATTTGTGAATCAGATATTTTTTTCAAAAATCTTGGAACAAATAAAACAACACAAAAAAATCAAGTCTGTGTTATTTAGGTTGTTTTTTCTGAATAATAATATCACATTTGGCAAGAACGTTCAGTCCACACCCATATCCACCTACATACACACATACACATACAGAGAGAGAGAGAGAGAGAGAGAGAGATAGAGAGAGAAAGAAAGAAAGAAAGAGAGAGAGAGAGAGAGAGAGAGAGAGAGAGAGAGAGAGAGAGAGAGAGAGAGAGAGAGAGGGGGGGGGGGAGACTGCCATATACAAAAGGCTCGACTCTAGGCAGCTTATAGATGGTGGCAAATGGAAAAAAGTTTACGCAGATTTAATCCTATACTGATTTGTATAACTTCAAAATTTTCGATTTTCAATGAGGTAGCAGGCGGCATTATGAAGTGAGAACTATTCAAAAAGTAACCATCCTTTATGATAGAAATACATTGTTGGAAAAGACGAAACCGCTTGTTCCAAGCAATTTCCTCATTTCCACAATAATTTCACGAGTATAATATCTCAGGGAGATAAAAATCAAAGTTTGAACGGGAGGGGGTTAAGATTCGACCATAGACAGATATCCCAGTCCGCGTGATCTTTCCGATTCTTAAGTGATTAATTGGTTGCTTAACGCCACTTTTAACAGTATTTCATTCATTTCGCGGAGGCTGGAGCATCTGACCATGGATTCCTGGTAACTCCTAACCATTACTTACACAATATCCCCTTTGAGCTTCCAGCAGCTCATCCCGCTTAGGTTTACGATTATCCACCCGTTCGTTGGAGAAGCCGACACACAGGGGTCTGTAAGTCTTAAGCTGTATCAACTACGCTACGGTAGCAAACATCGACTTAAAGTAACGAGAAACTAAAGAATGACCTTGAGACTTGACATAATAGCACCCATGGTTCGTGTAATTTCCTCTTACTATGTAAAAAATCCCCTGATTATAGAATCGATTGGCACTCTATTTCCAGAATTGACACTGTAATAGCCAATTACGTAAGAGGTGGTCTCCTTGATTTTTGAACAACTTTTCAAATAAAACAGACCTTTATTCTTTATTCTAGAATCATGTATATTTGCAAAGCGACTCTTTCTCCAACTTAAAACTTAAACTTCGTAGCTACTACTCATTTAATCTGTAATTATGACTTTAAGGTCGCCAACCAACTATTCTACTGTTACATGCTACTGACCATTGCTACTGACCATTACTTTTGCAATATAACGCTATCAAAAATCGAAGCGGGACATCCTGTCGGAGTCAATGGGAGTCAATGGGCGGGGAAAAGGATATGTCCCGTCGTTTGTAAATCCATTTCTAGACGACACATTTATAGACTAATCCAAATTAGAAGAAACTACACGCGACAAATTAGAGCTCTGGCAAATTTGATAGATTAGGTGTCAGATAGGAAAAAGTTGGTATTGAGAAAATGGAAAATCGCCTGAAACATCCAATTTTTAATTGTCTCATATTGTTTTCTACAATTCTATTTTTATTTACGAATTACAATGTGGTATTACCTGGTAATGAGTTTATGTCATAGGTGTTCGATGGCTGAAAGATTCGTGCTAAAGTGTTGCATTACAAATTTAATAGCATGGATTTGTCACACACAACGACAAATTTGGATTCTTGTTAAAACACACACACACACACACACACCCAAAACCACAACAACAACACACCCAAAACAGCAACAACAACAAAAAATGTGACCGACAGGCGTGCTGCACCAATCGATTTGCCTCTCTTGTTGTTTAGGGCTTTTCCAGGTAAACGTTGATGAAAAATAACACTTCTCAGAAAGGCCCCCGTATCTAATTAATAATTCAAGTGTTAATGGTGGTTATTATGTACTGTCTTATAAAAATAAATAACAAATAAATAAAAGCAACGACAACCGAATATACCACAATGTCAGCCCGATTAGCTCAGTTGGTAGAGCACTTGACTTCAAACCTCAAGATCACGGGTTCGAGCCCTGGGCTGACCATACCAACTAACTAACTAATTGTCTTTCGGATGAGACGTTAAACTGAGGCCCCGTGTGACGATGCTATCCATCGAGCACGTTAAAGAACCAGGCGGGGCTCTCAGTAGTTTCGTCCTGTATCCTTGCACTATCCCCCGTAACAACTAACCA